>JAODLC010000038.1:22766279-22790171 GCA_026781145.1 Hippopotamyrus pictus | reverse complement strand
CTGTGTAACATTATGCAGGTTGCACAATGCTGTATCTGCTGTTAATTGTAGCATTATGCAGGTTGCACAGTGCTGTATCTGCTGTGTAACATTATGCAGGTTGCACAGTGCTGTATCTGCTGTGTAACATTATGCAGGTTGCACAATGCTGTATCTGCTGTTAATTGTAGCATTATGCAGGTTGCACAGTGCTGTACTGTATCTGCTGTTTTACATTTAGGAGTTTCAAAGTATTGCATATATTGTGGTTTCTTGCAATATGCCAACAATTTAGTTATGTAATACTCTTAATTATGTGATCCATTTGCACCAGAGGTAAAAAATGAAAATTTAAAAATGCAGTTCTAGCCAAATTATTTACAAGAGCCCTTTTAACACAATTATATTCAGCAGAGTTCTGGATTGAAAGGAACACCTGTAGTATCTCTGTTTTAGTTTCGTCATCAGTTCTCTTCCATAAACTTTAATTACTCATTTCCTGGTAAGCCTTATTTTGTATGGATTTTAATTGATCATAACATTTAAAATGGAAAATAAATGCATTTGTAATTATAAAAATATTATCTTGAATCTACGCAAATTCTTTGTTTCAGGGCCAGATACACTTGAAAAAAATGACTGTACAATAACTACATCTCAGTACAGAAACCAACTTCAAAAGCTTCCTAGGAGAAGATAACGTAATTTTACACTTAAGATGTTTCTGTTCGTGTTGGGCTGTGACGACCAGACATCTCAGGATTAATTCTTGCACTCGTCCTTCATTAGCGGAAATTGGCTGTACAAGAGCATTGGCTGTTGCATTGCAATCAAGAGACCATGTCTGTCTTTGCCTCCCCCACATGAAAACCACAACATCATAAATGTTGGCCTACATCACTTTTCATGTTGTGACTGTGTCTTTTGTTTTTGGAAAAAAACAAACAAACACAAACAACTGTCGAATCGGTATGTTGAATACTTAGTATGCCTCAGACATTGTTCACCAGGCTTTGTCGCCTGATACGTTCTAACCTCATCTAACCTCAATTCTGTGTTTGTGGGGGACATTTTCCCTGTCTTTCCTGTAACTACTCAGGTTTCCTTCAATGCCCCAGAGACAGACAACTCTGGTGAATTGCTGACTCGAAATTGTCTATAATATTAGTACGTAAGTGCCCCGCCATAGACAGTCATCTTGTAGCCTGCACTTTGCTTTTGTAGGGTTCAGTTCTCTGTGACACTCTCATTGAAACTGCTGCAATCAATTATTTTGTGTCCTTTTATATTTTGGGATAATTCTCAACAGAACTTTAAAAATAAGAGTGGCCACATAATTACAAAAAAGGTAGTAAAATAGTAAATTGCAATACAGTACGATATGAATTCAATTAGCCTAAATAAGAAATATTAAGGACATTGAAGAGATAGAGTACATTAGATTAAATTGTTATATATTATTATTAGCCCTGTTTGTTACTTAAGTGATTCACTGTAGAAGAAGGCAATAGGCACCTCCTTTTAGTTCCTCGATTATAAGCTGCTTGTAATTGACACCACCACTGTTACAAATACATTTTTCATGACAGATGACGATAAGTTCATCCTCATATAAATGTATTCGGTTTCAGGGCTAAATGGCCCCTGGCCCGAGGAAATTCATTAGATGCTGCGATTGAAACTCCTGGAATAGATATTCAAGTGAGCAGTATTGTGTCCTGAAGGCCACCTTGACAAATTCTTCTTGCTTTAATTGTTTCAACATTGGACTCACTATATGTCAGTTCATGACCTTGTATCGATATTGACGATATCTCAGGGGACTAGTGAGTCAAGTGTTTGGGAGAACAGCTCAGTATGACCAAAGTCATCTTTTAAGGCAGCGACTCGGATGACAAACAGGCCAGGTTTCAATCTTTAACCTAAAAAAAAAGCCATTTATAATGGCCTGTCTTATTACCTCAGAGAGGTGCTCTCTGGATAACACAGTACGGAGAATTCAACCTTCTGTATGAACAATACAAATGGCTTTGCTGGGTATCTCCAGACTGTTTAATTAATGGATATTAGCAAACATTTGAACATGTGACACTCAGTTGGTATGATACTGCACCTCACACCTCCAGTGTTGTGACTTTGGTTTCTAACATCTGCTTCTCTGTATGTAGAGTTTGGTAGAGTTTCTGTGTGTTTCCTCCTGTGGTATAAACATGGTATAAGTGAATTAATGTCTCTAGATTACCCGTCAGTGTGTGGCCTGTGATGCACTGGCTTCTCGTCCCTGGGACAGACTTTAGGCTCAGTCTGACCCTACAGCACCCTTGTCCACTGAAAACCCTCACCGTCGACATTAAAAGCCAGTCCTGTACGTCTCAAAGCCACTTCAATGTTGAAAGAAAGGAGGATAGCAGAGGTAAACAGCTATAGCTTAGTATGAATTACATAATGTCCGAGATGTAATTCTGGTCAGAGTGGCAGCCCAAAGAGGTCTGTAATTGTTGCAGAAATCTGGTATTCCAAATGTAGGTCAGTGTTTCCAGGTGCCGTTTTATGTTTCGGGATGCTAAGGTCGCGCATGACTATCTTTATAATAATGATAAAAAGCGCATTGCTCTGTTTTTGCCTACATTTTAACATATTTGCTGTTTTTCTAAATTATTCATATCGTTTTTTAAAGTGGCACCATTACCTTCTATCCGTCGTCCAGCTAACTCTGGTCAGGGTCACAAGCAATGTTTTTGATTTTCTCTAGTTAAATCGACACTGGGAAGAACATCAGCAAATCCCATAAATTCCTTTGCTTAGAAAATTGGGCAGAGTATACACTCACACAAAGGGACTAAACTTAACAAAAGACCTCATTTGTGAACTTTAGACCATCTGGAATATGTGCAGGTTGCCCTTGTTGCAAGGCAAACTTTGGAAATGCAAAAATGCTTTTACACAAGTCCATCATTGGTCATCCTTGGGGAGCAGTTTCTGTTCTACCATGACTTACAGGACTTGGTTGCTGTGGAAACAGCTGACATATCATTCATTTGAAGTCTTGTGTAAAGCTGACCTGTTTTGACTGAGCCCAAGATAAAGAGGAACATCCTGTGCTACAGGGTCAAGGCGTCTTCCATGCCTAAGAAGAGAGAAAAATAAGCATACCGAGAAACACACACACACGCACGCACACACACACACGCAAACACACACACATTTTTATTCATACCTTTATGGGGACTCTCCATTCGTTTAGATGGCCAAAACCCTGATCACAACGATAACAACCTCAACCCCTACCCAGCCCCCTAACCTTCACCAGTAATCAAACAAAATACAAGACTTTAGACTATATTATTATTTATTTTATTTAATTTTTACTGCAGTCACAGGTTTTTATAAAATTGAGCATCCCCTTGTGGGGACCAATAAAATTACATCAACATGTAATGTATACATTACTCACACGCACGTACACATACATTTTGATCCTCAAAATTTACAGCTTAAAGACAAGCCACATCATTAGCCATTCTGTTTTAAAAATAGAATACAGGCTAGTATTACAAAGTGAAATTTAGCTAGATTTAAGGTACCCCAGTTTATCTTCGTTCGCTAACATTTAGTCCAGACTACCTTAAATCCGACAACTTATCTTGTAGTCCCAAAAATCTAGCTTTGTCATACAGGCTCAAGGTCTATAAACCTTTGATTACAAACATAGTAACAGCAATAGTAATGATATAAGTTATGTATCTAGTTACATGAATGACAGCGGTTTAACCCTTCTGGGTCTGTGGGGTCTGATCTTTGCCCCTGGCTCCGTGTGTGTGAGTTCCCATGCTTTCTGTAGGATTTTCCTCCAGTTTCCTGCCACAGTCCACATATACACCTACCCTATTGCCCATATTTTGAGATTCAATGTGCACCACAAGATCCCCCCTCCCCCCTCTTACCCTGGAATATTCTCCAAGCTCAAAGTAACTCTGTACTGACTAAGCAATGTGAAAAAGCCCAGCTACCCAAAGCAGGCCCACTCATCCATCTAAAATATCACACATGTCAGAGTCACTGATACAGAGTCTATGCGGCAAAACGCAAAGCTCTGACAATCAGGTAATATTTTGACTTGAATAATTTCTATACACAAATGATGACGCAACTTTTAGCCAGTGGAGTGTTGTGCTGAAAGAGGTGGGTTTAAGGTGGATTTCCCTAAAATGTGGCTGATTTCAGCATGAGGCAGAGACCGGTCACAGGAGTGGAGTTTGGGCAAGTGCAGCCAGGTTTGAGTTGTCAGCGACCAAACACCCAACAAAAGACCGATTTGTATAACCGAAAGCTGGCTACAGGTGGACAAAGGGGCTTCACCTTGATTTGTTCCAGTTCATGTAAACCCACATCTCTTTTCAGTGTCCTTACTCATCTTTTGGAGTCCTGTAACTTGGATGATAGACTAATGCTTCTCAGTGGGGTTATATTTCTGACAGTGTTCAGCGTAGGAGATCATGATAGACCTCATCCTCCAATCTGGCCATTTTCGCTAGTCCCGGTAATGCAGTTTGGGAACCCAGTCGGAGTCGCTCTCATTAAAAGCCTTTCATAAAACATGTGCACTCCGTAAAAGCCGACTTATCCTGCTGTGTGAAGCTTTGCCGTTCCATAGGTGTTGCTGGGAAGTTTTATTTATTTCCGTGGTGTAGCGAGCACTCTTTTTTATTTGCCAAAAAATATCTCTCATGGATGTGTTTAACCTCCGTAGAGATGCAAAGTCTGTGGCAAACTAAAACTGCAATTCTGAAGAAGCAGAGCAGCATGCAGCAGTTAGACATTTAGCTCCCTTAATTGCAACAATAAAAATCACTGTAGCGATAAAATATACATCAGATAGTATGTTTCTAATGCTTAATATCCTAAGGGTCATTTATATTAGGGAATAAATTCATTGTGGGCTTCTTCCTTTTAGCTCCCTTATTAAAGTAATAACAGGTTACATATCTGTTATATTTAATGGGATAAGAAACCTGTAGTTAACTTGCCTGATTTTGCCTAATTTTGCTTTGGACAAAATTGGCCACTAAATAAAATCAATGAAACTGTATAAAATGATATGATACTAGTATTCAAAACTGACTAATTTCAATACAAAGACAACCACAATAAAGGAAAACTAACCTTTCATAATATAAGCAAGTCCGGTAATAAATAAATAAATAACATATTATACTATGGTTTTTGTAACATACAGTCTTAGGTAGAGAAAATGATTAAGGTTGTTCATCTGAATAGAAAGTGTATATTTGCTCAGAAAAAAAACCATTTAACATTAGAACATCTGCAAATTAACTAACAAAACAAAAGCTCAACCAAATGTCTGATGGCTTGTTGGATGACTAGCTGAAGACCGCTTTGGTTCCCAAACCAGCCATTCCATGTGTATATTAAACTTCACTACCAGCTTAATTAACTAATTAATTCAATCAATTAAACAATTCATTAATTTATTGAATTTCATTCAATGGAACCTTCATTAGCCAAACCAAGTGTGCTACTGGTTGGGTCAAAAAATCCACGTGCATACTCATACGTGGGTATACTGGATGGTTCCTGAAAGTACTGGGCTGACTTTTGGAGAGGTTTGGAAATGGATAAGCTGACGTAAAACCATAGTTTTACTCTAACATGACAATCATTTCAAACTGGCTTGTAATATGCAAAATTTCATGAAAGGCACCCCCCTGCTACACCCTGTCCCCCCACCCCTAGCAGAGAGAGCGCTGGTGTGTTTAAGTGCTAGAGAAATTCCCATGTGATGTTTACTTCTCAGCCTTGCCGCCAAAATGGCCTGCTCCTGCTTCAATCTGTAGAATTCAGTGTCCATTCAACATTCATGAACCACATGTTTACACAGGATGGATCCTCCTGAGTCCCGGGCTTTTGTTTGGTGTGCATGTTTTATTTCCTTTAGCTATTTGGGATTAGTAGAACCTCATAATCATAAAAACCAAACATTATTTTTTTGAACAATTAATAGTTTTAATCTAAAAATGATGTCCTTATATGAGACGTAGGATCTCAGGAGGTTAAGAATCAGCTTTTTTTTTGCTACAACCGTATAACATTAGTTTTGTTTTTCATATTCAAGGTCACAGTCTGCTTCAGCAAAGCAAAACGTTAGTACTTTGTAACCAATTAGAAAATCTCTGTCATATGACTTTGAAAAGCATATAAAAATGTTTGTCCAATGCACTTATTGTTTAAGGCAGAACCAAAAACATCTGCTAGTGAATTTTCAGTCATTTTACACCCGTTGCACATGGAGTATACAGATGGGTACAATTTATTTAGATTAATTAAATTGTGGAGTTCATGCAATTTTTTAAATTGTATGAGCCTGTGACAAGTATTTATTGACCAAAGATGGGTATGGGGCAGTGACTGACGCTGTTCCGACACTTTGACCTCCCTGAGATGGTATGCTGTGCATGAAACAATTAACAAATCATGCAATTCATTTATTAGTCTGGGAAGTTTGAAAGAATTTCAGGATATGGTTGGGATATGGGACCAAATCAAATTGTTGTAGTTTTTTTTTCCTTTTTTTACTCACAAAATTAGATGTTTCAAGGTTAAAGTTAAGATGTCCTGCAACAATGTCCTTTAGAAGGTTTACATTTTACTTGTGTGCATGTGTGTGTGCATTTTGATTGCAATCAGGGTCAGTCGCCCCTGTTAAAAATGTATATATCGCCTACTGATTTAAACATCATTTTCTTAGACTTTGCAGTGTACTGTATGTTACATGCAAATATACAGTTTAATATATTATTATTATTTACCTCACTTGCTTATGAAAGGTGATTTTTCCTCTTACTGTGGTTTTCTTTTTCCTTACTGAGTCTGTTAGAATCACTTGTTTCTGAATATATTTCTGCATATATGAAGTATACATTGTCAGAGCTGAAGAAAACATAGAGCAGCTCATTTTTGCCATTTTTAAGCATCCATCCATCCATCCATCCACCCATCCATCCCAGGCAGGGCTATACCCTGGACAGGATCACACTCGCATACTGAGGGAGATTGACCTAACTTAATGTCTTTAGACTGCCAGTGAAATCACACACAACCTGGGAAAGAGCATGCAAACCCAATGCTGGGAGGGGATTGACACCCCAAATCCTGGAGATAGCAAGCAGTTGAGCCAATCTGCAGCCTGATAATTACCCATGTGCATAACACTGGAAATATTATATGACCAAAGTCATCTTGATAGATGAAAAAAATGTCAGGACCATAGCAACTAAAACGTTCTTGCTCCCAGTGAAAATTTGTATTCATTTTATATGTATCTGGAAAACACATTACAGGAACAAGTACAGAATGTTTTAATACCCATGTTCTGCCATCCAGGGTTTAAACAGATTCTTGTAGTTATAATTAAGGATATTTCACTCACTTTGTAAGGTACTTTACGAACAAAACGCCGCTATTCTCGAGCAGCATGCACAAGCACATGTGGCAGAAGCTCAAAGATAATAGATTAGTCTTAGATCAGAACTGCATGTTTCACACCACTAGTGATGTTGCTAATATTTCCCAGCTTTCCGCACTAAATGAATCCGGACTACAATCTCTCACATGAGAGAGAGAGAGAGGATGCAGAAAAAATGTACGTGCAGCAAAACTGGGACCTTCCTGAAGTATTCACAGAACAGATAATTCAAATTTTACTGTTGTTACTGGCTTAATGGACAATATGAATCTGATTACAGTTCACTCCGACAGACGCTATTTGTCAACAGGGGCACCATCATTAATCAGGAAACACGGAATAGTGTAGCCGCAATAATTCACTAGGTAGAAAAAAAAATGAAATTTTATTTCCGTCTTTTACAGTTTCAAGAAAACAAAAAGGAAAATGGCCTGAAGCAGGAGTGTGGGCACCCTGCATGATCAGTACTTAGTAACACTGCCTTTGGCAAATATCACAGCTTGTAAATGCTTTTTGTAGTCAGCTAAGAGCCTTTTAATTCTTGTCTGGGGGATTTTCACCCATTCTTCCTTACAAAAGGTTTCTAGCTCTGTGAGATTCCTGGGCCATCTTGCATGCACTGCGCATGCTCTTTTGAGGTTTATACACAGATATTCAGTGATGTTTAGGTCAGGGGCCGCGAGGGGCATGCCAAAGTCTTCAACTTGTGCCTGTTGAGGTTTTTTTATTGTAGATTTTGAGGTGTGTTTAGGGTCATTATATTGCAGTAGAAGGAGTTCTCTATTCCATATCCATTTGAAGCATTTTCTACAGACAATGTGATGTTTGCTTCTAGAGTTTGCTGGTATTTAACTGAATCCATTCTTCTCTCTACCATTGCAATGTTCCCAGTGGCACTGGCTGCAACACAAACCCAAAGCACAGTTGATCCACCCCCGTGCTTAACAGTTGGAGAGGTTTCCTTTTTCATGAAATTCTGCATCCATTTTTCTCCAAACATACTGTTGCTCACTGCGGCCAAAAGTTCTATTTTAACTTTATCACTCCTTAGGACTTGTTTCCAAAATGCATTAGGTTTGTTTAGACCTTCATTTGCAAACTTGTGATGCTGAATTTTGTCGTGAGAAATAGAAAAGGTTTGTAATTATATCTTTGTGGGGACTCTCCATTCATTTCTACGGGGGAAAACCCTAATCCTAACTTGACAACCTTAACCATACTGTAAGTAACCAAACAAAATACACAATTTTTTAGATTTTTCTGATTGCATTCACAGATCTTTGTGGGGACCAGAAAAATAGTTCCCACAATGTCAAAATAACAGACTTTTATCACATTGTGAGAGACACACACACAGAAGGAGAGGAAGAGGAATTGGAATTCTACTCTTCCTGAGTAAAAGAATAGGGGGTGATTTAATTTAATTACATTACATTTGAAGAGCAGAATTTTTTGTACTGATTATTTTTTTCTTTGCAAAGCAGCAGTATTTGTGTGACCATACCATCAGCACAGTCCTCAATTTTTGATGATCCATTATTGATATAAAAAGCCAAAACTGACTAAACGGTGACGCCCTGGAAAATGTAAATCTTCAGCCTTGAGATCTATGCCAACAAATGAGCAATGAAAACCTCACATCATTGCTAATGTAAACGTGCCGTTTAGTTTCCCATGAGAACCGGAAAAGCATAAAAACAATGACATTACTATATTCGAATAGTTTAGATAAGATAATATGGGGAAATTAAGGTTTTTTTTTTTTTTATTTTTGCACGTTTCTAACAACACAAACTATATAAATATATAATTAGAATGTTACACTTGTACACCTTTGATACCATTATTAGGTTTAAATATGTTTTTATTCCACTCTGAAGCAGGCCTTTAAAAGGTGTAGCAATCACTTTTAAATTGACAGCTCAAAGCCTGCAGCAAGTCAGCGGACCCTGGAGAAGCGGCTCCTACATATGGATACACTGTACCCATCTTGATCTCTTTGAATTTAATTCTAGCAAAGGCTGATCATTCATCAACTTTCGAACACCTTTCCACAATTTGTTCCAGCTAGTGTACTTCATCACAGACATGGAGGAAGAAATTATTCATAGAGAGCAGCTCCAGTTGTCATTTCTCATCTGAATCTTTCTTTTAGCTTTAGTGACCCATTCTGGATGCATGGTTCAAAGACTCTGGTTTAGAGCACATAAGACTTTTACTTACAAAAAAATGTTCTGAGGGAGAAGGAGAAATGGTTCAGAGAGATAACCAATCAGATTGTAGAGGAGGTGGGTCCAAGCAACTAAAGGAGGTGGGACCAAGATAGCTGATTGGTTGGTCCTGCCTCCTCTATCATTTTTCCTTCTGCCCTCAGAGTATTTGTGTGTAAGTAAAACTCCCATGAGCTAATTTTGACTTCCTTATTAGGACTAGTTTTCCAGCTGCTCTTAAACAACCACTACATACGTATTATTTTTCGTGTCAGTTACGTAATTGTGAAAGATGAGTTCATGAATAAAACAAGTTTGTATCATTTCCTCAACATTCGGTCAGTATGTCATTTGGTGACAAATTAAAGCATCCTGACAAAGGGAGAATATCGGAGCATTAGTATTCATGGTCCAGGAAGCCCAATTTTTCTTCCATGGTGAATGATATCTGTACGATGTTTTTCCTCCAGTGCTGGTATTAAACAATTACAGGCAAAATAACATGAAGCCCGGCCAGCAGGTGGATGTGTCACTGTTATCTGCAGATGCATCAAAGGTGTTAAGGTAACTGAGTGAATGACCCACATTCTGATGCATTTCTGTTTGATTGATTTTGAATTGTGTCTCCAGCAGCGCCTGAAATTGACATCCAGCAGTGATCATTCATATGCCAGGCAATCAAAAAATACTTCTGTTAGCCAAAGGGTCTAATAGCAATACTAGCAAGTATTTTTATTATTATTTTATTATTGTTTTCCAACTGGACAACATAACAAAAAAATTAAATGAAAGGTAATAAGGACCTTAACTTTTAAATAAATTAATTTCAGTTCTAAACAGTGCTGTAAAGATAAGTCATATTAGTTGGAATGCCAATTAGCAGTATGTGTGAGCATATGGGAGATGGTGTTAAAATTACTTTGGGGGAGATAAACATACTGAAGCAGCACTTCATAGCTCAGGGGAAAAAACAATCTTAAAAAACAGCACAACACATGATCTGGTCACGACAATGATTAATAGATAATAATTTGTATCATTGGTGGCAAAATATACTGACATGATTCAGTATTTTCCTTGTAAAAGGAGCTGCCGTTGTAAAAAAGGATGGTCACTCCACACCTATAGGGTAGCAACAAACCCCTCATGCAAAGGTGTGAAATGCTATTACATAACCTAACAGCATCATTGATTCACTGAGCCTTGACGGTAAGCAACTGCATTCATATACCTAGCCAAAACAAACAACTACTAAATCCGTGCTCAATACCTGTAAACTAGTCAGGTAAAACACTTAAAACACGACATATCTAAAGCACGAGAAGTCATCTCCTTTCCTGACTGGTACAGACTCCACCCCCTTGCATAGACTCTCATTTGGCCAGCATCCTTCACTCAGGAAATATGCGTATTCACACAGAAATGAACAAAATACAATTTGAAACCAGTTTTTAAGGAATGCCATCAGACGACCAGGCACATTGTATGAGCATACAAATTCTTTTGCTTAATTATTTCACATTATCTAATTAATTTATATTCAAATATACTTTCTTCTATGGTGTCATGCATGCCATTATGTTTTGGATAAACTTTAAACTTGTATAACAACAGGCATAAAGACAGAATCTGGGCAAATTATTTTTAGGAAATCTAATATCTATGTAGGGATGAAAGATGTAAGGCCATTTGTTAAGAATTTGTTGGTCAGAAATTGTATATTTAAGCTTTGCCTTCTAAACTTTAGGGAATTAAGTTGTCCTGCTGAGTATCATCAGAAGTTTGTTCTGCTATGGACGCTTCAAGCCATGACAGATAACTATGCCGGCTGAGATCCCCCCCCCCCTCCCCACAAGGAAGAGAAAAAAAGTCCCACCACAGATGCTTTATCATATCATCTGTGCTCCCCTTCTGTCACCCAAAGTATTTCTTTTTTAATCTCTTGCAATGCAATGGAAATGGGTGCTAAATTTCATTCTGTCAGACTCAAAAATTACTAAATAAGCTATTTTAAGATGGAACAATCACAGCTTAAACTGTGGTAAACCATTTGCATTTCTGCTGTCTTGTATGAATCTCCTTGGCAAAAATTCAGATACTAACCTGCAGTTTCGGAAATGTGGTGCTAGGCCTGCAGAAAATCCAAATTGTTCATTCTCTTCCAATGAGCTGTGAAAATATGTATTCATGGTTTCAGCCAATCTAGTGTTCAGTACTCTGACTGTACAGTTGATGACTTCATATTGCATTGCTGAACTCTAAATAGTACAAATAAATAATAAATGGACGCTTGTTGTGGGTTGCAGGGAAATCAGAACTCTGAAGTGGATACGTAGCGACCAGAGACTTTAATAAGTCAGGCAAAATCGAAGTCAGGCAATCCAAGGTCAAAACCAGCGCAGGCAAAACGGAATTCAAATCCAAAAATCGATGATCAGAGTCAGGCGTAGATCAGGCAAGGTGCAAGCAACGATCAGGGGGCAAGGCAAACACAGAGTCTAGAAACAGAACGGGATCAAACAAGTGGAAACGGCGGACAGGGAACCCCTCAAACTCTCAGTAAACAAGATGATCTTGGAGTCTTAGGGCGTACTCACACTCAGGCCAGTTGACTTGTACCAAGGCCGAGCATGATTGTCCACCCCTCGCCCCCACGCCCCTGCTTGTCTGAGCTTATTTTGTGCTCAACGTTCTGGCCTTGAGTACACTTTCGTCATCATTATGCAATTTTTTGTGTTGAAGAAGACTGAGGAAGGAAAAGGCTATTGCACAGCAGAATGGAGTTTGTGATTAATGTCCTTATTTTATGGCTTATTTGAAGTCGTTGTGGGTGCAATGACAGACGGTCCTCATAAACATTAATCGAATATGCAACACAGCAATTTTAATTTAATTGTGCTGCACGTATAAGATACTCCTGTATTCTATCAAATATTTCAGAAATTTTGTGCGTTACATCAAGTTATTTCTGGATACTCTTGTGAGACCAAATTTCCAGCAAACACTACACCTCTGCCATAATGTTCGTTAAATGTCTGTCACTTTCATATCTGTACAGCCTGCCTGATCCCGTCTGGGTCCAGTTCATGTATATTGTTCATGTGCACTTGAGTATGCCAGTCACATAATTAATATGGTCTTTGTGTTCCGCACTGTGGCCTGGTTAGAAATCATGCTAGATGTGTACTGTGTCTGAGTCCACCTGAAATGTGCCACAGTCCATCACATGAAGATGTTGCCTACCCAGTTGTAGAGATGCTACATTATCACACTGCTTGCACTAGTATGACAGGCAGTCAGTGGTGAAACCCAAACACTGATTGACTTTCCCGAATATGTCTTCTAGGATCTCATTTTTATTTGGAATTAATTTAATTAGAATTCATATCAAATGAAATGGCAATTTGAAACACTTGATTGGTGTGATAACTCAAAATGTATTTGATGGATTTTTAATGGTTTTAAAAAAATTGCAGACACATGGTGTGCTGAAGATCTGGAACTGATCAAATATTCAAATCACATCAAAATTGAAGCAATGTGCTTAATGGCAGCAAAGAGAAGGGAGACCTCAGGAGGCACTGGACCTGGTGAATGTGACAACTCAGAAACTGTTTGATGGATCTTATTACCGCTTCCCAAAAACATTACATGGATTAACATTTACAACTGATTTCATTTTGAGTGTTTGAATGATCTTTTTCAAACTTTGCAGACATATTGTAAGAGTGTACAATTGGAAATTATTAAATTTTGAGAAAATTGAAGCAACGCTGCTTATTAGCAACAAAGGAAAGATGACTGCAGATGATATTTGACCTTGTTGAATGTAATAAGTCAAAAAGCATTTGATGGATCTTATTACTGCTTCACAAAGAACAAGCAAAAAAACATTACATGGATTAAGATATTCACCTGATTTAATTTTCAGACAAAGTTCCCCCCAAAAAACAGCAGCAGTCTGTAGCAGCAAAGAAAAGAAAGGGAAGCTACATAAGACTGGTCTTGTGAGCAAAGTAACTCAAAAAGTATTTGATAAACTTTTTAAAAAACATTTTTAAGACCTTTAATATGGCTAAGGAGTGTTCAAATTACAGCAATGCTGCTTAGTAGACGCAAGGGGAGGAGTATATTTGCAGAAGATGCTGGACCTTGTCAACAGGGTAACTCTATTTGATCTTATTACTTTATTTAATCTAATTGATCTTTCATGGATCTTAATACCACCTCACAAAAACATTATATGGAAGAGGAGCTATAGCTGAAAATATACAACTGATACACATTGAACAAATCACCCCAAAGTCGATTCAGCAGCACTAGGTGGCAGTATAAGTGGGAAAGCAAGGGTGCATCAGCCATCTTGGATCAGCCATCATGAACACTTTATTCCATGGAACTTTTTGCAAACTTCACAGTAACATTGTACAAGGCAGTGGTTCTCAAAGTGTGGAGTGTGTGGATTTTCTGAATATTCTATTCTAAAACAAAGTATGTTATCACCAACCCCTGCTCAGAAAATTAACAGAATTTATCATGAGGAACTTAATGAAATTAGCCTGGGCGAATATAATTCAAGTTGGGCGTGACTCATTTCCCTGCGCGTACAAGTTATCTTAGGTTGGTGTTCACGGTTTGACTTCTGAGATTCAGGTCGAGCTCTAGGTAATTTTTTTTCGAACTGGTTGGTTCGACTATTAAGAAATTCAAGTTCTAATGATTTTCAGAACTGAGGTACCACTGTAGTATTATATTAGTATTATAATAGTATTATGGTAATGGTGCAATATTGTGAGAAGTATTATGGTGTTATGTAAAATGAGAAACAGCCCAAGTCTACTGTAGGGGGCTACAGTTTGAGGCTGGGGAGGTTTGGAAGGAATACATGGGTGGGTGAGGGTGATGGGTCATTCAGGAAATGCATTATCGTCATTTAGTATCCGTGTTATAAGAAATATATGGTATAAGAAACATATGTTTACTTCCAGTGTTAAAATTCCTATATAACAACTCTTGTTTGACTGATAGTGTTTAAGTTTATAAGTTTGGGACGTAGTACATTATATATATAAACACATAATACATATACATTTTATATATCCCCCAACTACGGAGCCCTGTGTAGCTTAGTTATTTTCCTGTTCCACCACAAATGATTCAGCTAAAGAGCTGTGTCGTAATTAGCAGAAGCAGTTGAATCAGGTGTGTTAAATGAGGGTAAACTAAAAAATGTGCAGGGCTCCGGCCCCCCAGGACTGGAGTTTAACTCCCCTGCAGTAGTGTGTCTATTACAGTTCTTATCATAAAGTCATGGAAACCACTGGTCATATTGCAAATGAGTAAGTAATGAATGTAATATAAAGAAAATACATATTATAAATGACATTTTAATACATGGACCTTAAGACCTACACAACGTATAACCACCTAATTGGTGGGGGGAAATTGTGCAAATCAGCAGGTAAGTGGAATCTGCAATAAATTAATATAGTTTCACTGTTACACATCACAATTAGGATTCAAATCATTCTGGCAAAAACACATGTATTGGCTTTCACATTTCCAGCTGATCCATCCAGTGATTCTAGAGACTGTAGAGGTTGGCAGTGTGGAGGGAGTAGGGATTAGATAGGGGGAGGGATGACAGGGCTGTCTGGGTAATTCACTTCCAAGATTCACTTAGAGTTCTTGTTTCACACTCACTAAAATTAGGGGAGGCAGGAAAAAAAACATGGTCTCATCATCTAGTTTTGCAAAAATTCCTATGCTTTCATTGAAGGTGCCAAATTTACTACTGATTTGCTTAGAAGATTATGTAACTAAAATTTTAGAAAGTGCAATCAGTTTGCAAAATGTAACCTATTTGGCTTTTAAACCCACTGTATGCTCAGTAAAATTTGTTAACATGAGATGAGGGTGATTTCATAGCAGAAATACTTTTATTTGCAGGGAAAAATGTATAAAAATAATAAGAAGGTTCCAACAGACGGATATGCAAGGGGATGTGCCAGGGCAGGAGGAACAGGGGCAAGAGGAACAGAGGCTTTCTGATACAACAGGGGCAGGAGGAACAGGGGCTTTCTGATACAACAGGGGCAGGAGGAACAGGGGCTTTCTGATACAACAGGAGCAGCAGGAACAGGGGCTTACTGATACAACAGGGGCAGAAGGAACAGGGGCTTTCTGATACAACCGGAGCAGGAGGAACATGGGCTTTCTGTGCTCAGTGCACAAATGGTGCTCTATTAATGCTGCTGGACAATTTATGAGGAGAATATAATGTAATGCATTCAACAGTAAAAATAAACCAAAAATTTCTCTTTTTATGAATTTTTTTGTTCCTTTAGGTTATTATTATTGTTATTTGCACGTGTGTGTGTGTGTGTGTGTCTATGTGTGTGTGTGTGTGTGAATGAACTTGGGATTTGTGAATTAAGCATTAATTATAAAATATACTTCAAAGGAATAGTTTATACAAGAATAAACATATGTCTTCTGTAGGGACTGTTTAATCCCACTGGGGACCATCAAGATAAAGCCTTCAAGGGGTTCAAAGAGACGCTGAACAATGGGCTCAGTGCTCCACTTACACAGCTGTTTTCCAAGCTAAGCCAGTATTTTATCAGTACTGTATGTTAAAGCAGTTGGTTGCTTTTTCTCTGTTTAAATACTGAGAAAAAAGTTAAAAGTTGTTAGATTAAAGATTTATCACAATTCCATTAAAAGCTGGGAGTCCCATTAGGACACACTTAATACTATCTGCTTCAGCTGAGTCAGTGTACAACATGTAATTCAATAAGGGAGATTTCTCATTTTATAAAGGGTTTTTTGTTAGTCTGGAGGAGTGATTGCTAGTGTGCTGCTTGGAAATGAAGTCAGCATGCACAGAAAGGGCCAGACGAAGACAGTTTCATTACAAAATGGAAAGAGCAGAGCGTTACATCATGGAAGAGAAAGGTTTTAGTGACAATCCCACTGGTGGCTGCTAAAAATAGCACATCAGATGTAGCAACAACAGCAACAACAAGAATAACACTAATAATAATAATAATAATAATAATAATAATAATAATAATAATCATGCTCCGGTAAAGGTGCACCCCAGCCTTGTTCCCTATGCTGGGAAGAGTGCTTCTGTGACACTGGGAAGAAGTGGTTAGAGGATAGTTAAACTGGTAAGACTTTACTTAAAGCTGTCAATATTTTGCTTGAAGCAGTCAGCATTATGCATCATGCATACTTCATAATGCGTTATAATGCATTCATAAACTAGAAACATGGCTTTAAATATGAATAAAAGGCATTACACATTATAGCCATGCTTATTATGACATATGAATGCTCTGTGAAGCTGTCATCTATAATGCACTATAGATCATAATGCATTATAATTGTTACGTTCGCGGGTAGGCGAGCAGGCAAGCAAGCGAGAGAGCCAGGAAGTAGGGCAAAAACGAGGATTTAATCTTGGGAACGGGGCAAACACGAACAAACATCAACAATGATCGACACCTGACTCAGGAAGACGTGGACTGATATACACAGGACAGACTGGAATCAACTGGACACAGGTGGGAACAATCAGGTAAAAACACGAGGTAACGAGGTGGGCGTGGCACACAGGAGGATCGTACGAGCAGGTCATGACAATAATGATCGGCATAAGAATTAGTAAAGCATTACGTCATCTTCTATTGACAGTCATAAGGCATTATAGTGTTGAATACTTTGTGAGTTTGAATCAAGCGCTCATCTATAATGCACTACAGATACCTTCATAATGCATTATAGTGGTCATATAAGAATAAGGATGCTTTGTATCATTTCCCTTAATCTCTCCAAGAGCCTTTTATGTTATTATCTGGCTGTTTTCCAGATCTCTACACTGCCTGTAATTCTCACTACTCTCAACGAATTGTGTACTGTC
Organism: Hippopotamyrus pictus; assembly: GCA_026781145.1. Lineage (NCBI taxonomy): Eukaryota > Metazoa > Chordata > Actinopteri > Osteoglossiformes > Mormyridae > Hippopotamyrus > Hippopotamyrus pictus. The sequence goes on along the minus strand of JAODLC010000038.1, from coordinate 22,772,572 downwards.
AAAAATTGATACAATAATAAGTTGAATAAAATGTTCCACATATTGTAGAACACAAGCAGTAATATTTATGGAAATATAATCATAACAATAAATTTCATGATTATTACAATCTTTATTTGAAGTGTATTTATTGTGAAATGTTTCTAAATACTAAAATGTTCAATATTTATATTTTTAGTTTTGCATATTTATGCTGCCATTTTAAATTTATCAAGCAAGCGATTAATTAATTTGAGTTGCTGAATAACCAAAAAAATTCTATTTATAGTGAAGCAATAACATTTAGGAGCTTCTCAAGCAGGAACACTGAGCAGAATTATGAGTTGTCTGGCTTCATCATTTTCCACAATGATTCAGTTCAGGATTATTATATTAAATTATCCTTTCATTATAAAAATCTGGTATGCATGCAGTGAAACTTCCACCTATCCATTTTCCAACCTGCTTATCCTTTGCAGGTTGCAGGGGGTCCGGAGTCTATCCTGGAAGCTACAGCACGAGGTGGGGAACAACCCAGGACTGGGTGCCAGCCCATCACAGGGCACACTCACAAACCATTCACTCACACACACACACACACACACACACACACACACACACACACTCACACACCATTCACTCACACACACACACACACACACACACACACACACTCACACACCATCCACACCTACGGGCAATTTAGTAACTCCAATGAGCCTCAGCATGTCTTTGTACTGTGGGGGGAAACCGGAGGTACCCTCACAGGGAGAACATGCAAACACCACAAACGTAACCCAGGCAGAAAGTCGAACCCGGGTCCCAGAGGTGTGAGGCAACAGTGCCAACAACTGCACCACCATGCCGCCCCCGCCATGAAACCTATGAGTCAGAATTAATCATAAAATGGCACAAAGTACAGTGATCACACATGGAAACAGTGGGGGCAGCACCCCCATGACACCCCCCCTCCCCATGCCCCCCCTAAATACGAATGCTACTTGGGTCTGGAATAAATGTATTATTAATAGTAGTAGTAGTATTACTTACATTTATATATGTGTGTTAAAACTTTGTGTGCTGGGAAAAAGCGAAACACAAATGTACTGTAAGCATTTTCTTTACAGAATCTTAATGCAGGTGAACCGGGTGGTCAAGTAACTTCAATGGGTGAAAAACAAAGTTAATACCTGAAAAAAGTTATCAAGCTTGTGGAAGCAAGTCAGTCTGAACAAGAAATCAGAGTTACATATTTGTAAAAAGCGTAAATTATAACTGCAAAGCATCGGTTTTCAAAATTGTCTTCTGCTTCTTAATGCTGGCAATATACTGTAAGTAATGCTTGGAGGACATTAAGGTCAAATCCATCTGGCCCCCCTAACAGAACAACTGGCCCCAGTTTGCCCCCCTCCCCCAGGTGAAACGGTCTAGAATCACCATTGGGAAAGACTGACAGACCCAAACTGGGCTGATGACTTTTTTGATCCATCTTCTGTAGCCACATGAGCCTGTCCAGGAAGAAATGGGAAGAAGGCAGGAGACACTATCAATGGGATTCCATCCCAGTCATATCACTACCATGCTCTACATCAAGGCCCTTAACCCCAGGAGAACCATAGATGCTGTAAGAACAACAGCAGTGTATTCCCCGTACAGTATGCCACCGTCACCCCTCCCTATCTAGCCCTTGCTCCGCCCCTCGCCCTCTACACTCTCTCACCCTCCTGCACGCAGCCCCCACCTCTCAAAAAAAATCTTCATTACAAGCCCAGCTTTCTGTAACTTGTCTCAATGCAATCAGGTTCACCCGCTCTGCATCTGTGGCTGTTCTTTCATCTGCCACCACTAAGTGACACTGGTTCAATTTTGGCGTGATTTGTCTTGTTCCGCGTCCCGTGGTCGTCATGACGCTGTGCCAATATGAAGCACCCTGAGAAATACAGGCAAATAATGAATTAACAGTGAAACACAATGGTTCTCTCTGATGTCCAGAGTGAATTGGAAATTTATTACCAGGATGGTTAATTCCACTCATCCATTTTACAGGACTGCTTGCCCTCTGGCAGCAGAGCTGTCAAAGTGTCTCCCTGAGCAGAGGGCTCCTTGAAGGGGTTTCATTGTCTGATTCTGTATACACATCTCCCTTCTCAATCTGTGAGCCTGAATCAGATACAACAGGGACTACATACCCACTAGTAAAACATTTTAAATGAGTCTGCTTCCCAGCGAGAGCCATCTTTCCCCCAGCCACGGTGCTGAGCCTGGGGCTCTCTGAAAACCTGCCTCCTGGCTGGGTTTTGAGGCCTGCTGGAGAGGGGGGGGTTGACCATTTGGGACTGTAACTGTTTGCTGGTCTCTGGTTGTCCCCTGGCAAAGACTGGGTCCTGTTTCCTTGTTGATTTCTTTTTCATGCAGCCCCCCACCCCCACCACACACACACATACAGAAACAGGCAAAACAAGAGCTACACTTTGGACACCTATATCTCCTACTGTCACTGAGGGTGGCAGGTTAATATGGACTTGGCATAGAGAGGAATGTCACAGGGGCCTGCAGCGGTGGCTCTGTGTCTTGTGCGTAATATCTAGGCAAGTTGCCTGCATGATTGATCACTGCTGATCCGTCAAAGAGTCTTCACCTGCCACTGTTTGAGCCTCCCTACTGGCCGTGTTTTCATTCCCAGGCTGACCACTATTGCCGTGCTTTGCACAGCCTGAACACTGTGGGCATGCTGTGACTGAACGCCGCAGCACGACTCGCGGCGCTGAAAATTCTGTCTCCTGATTTCCTCTCCGCGATGCCCTTGGCCGTCCCCTCTCTTGTCAGCCGCGTCAGCTTCCCGCTGCAGCTCCTTGGCCCTGTTATTCCTAAATCTGCTCCACATAACGTTACTGATGTGTAGAGATCCTGGAACAGCCCCCAAGATTTGCTACGTGGGTCGTGGTCGTCACCACGTCATGGTAATATGACAGGATACACAGAAATACGGTGTGTCTCTTTCATGTCCAGGGAGAATGTGAAGCTCGCAGTTGCAGTGTCCCTGGCAGAAACCCATGCCTCATGTTTGCTGCTTAACTCAATTATGCACAAATTTATGCATGAAATATAAAATATGATCAACAGCTAAAAACTAAAAAAAACAATAAATTCATTCCGATTTCACAACTATCAAGAAGAGAATAAGCCCCAGATCATCACCAATGCAATGTCTCTGGGAGGTTTGAAAAAAAAGATCCATGAAAGACTTGTAGAATTACAATGTTCACAAAATGCTCTGCAGGCGTCCAGAGCTGGTGCTGCTTCAATTTTCGTGCAATTTGCCTCAAAATGAAATCAGGTGTAAATCATCCATATCATGTTATTATGAGGTCATCATTCAAAATCATCTTCATAAGGTAAAGTGTCGCCTGAGGTCCCCTTTCCGTTTGATGCCACTGTTATGTGGTGTTGCTTTAATTTTATCTAAATTATTATTACATTTATTTATCCAAATCATCACCATACAATGTGTCTGCAAAACTTTTAATCTATTAAAAATCCATGAAATTCTTTTTGAGTTATTGTGCTAACATGATCAAGTGTCTGCAACTATTTTTCTTTTATAACGCTATGCAGGGCTGTTTCAATTTTGGTGTACAAAATTTGTATGCAAAGTTTAAATAACAAAAAATCCATCTAAGATTTTTTCAGTTATTGCTGTTAGTGAAATGTGTCTCAAAATGTGATCAGTCCAGATCTTGATTCATGGAATGTATACAAAATTTGAATAATACCTATCAAATACTTTGTAGACAAATTGCATAAATTATATACTGATGATAGTGGCAGGCAACCATAAGTTTTCTTTTTGATTAAAAAAAAAAAAAAAAAAAAAATAGGCTAACACTTTACTTGAGGAGGCACAAATAATATTGTAATTAGTTACCAAAATAATTCCACAGGAACTGTCTGATGTGTAAATTAAATAATGTTTACATTTTTCATACTACTAAAAGAGCCCTTTGTCAGTGTAAGGAATGACTTTCTTCTTCTGACTGCAGTGACGTCTGCTTTTGAGAAATCACTAAATTCTCTTGGAATTGTCTTTTATCTGTCAGACCACCTCCAGTTCGTTTGAGTGAATATTGATGCCAGTTCTCTCCTCACCTCCCTCTATTTCCTATTGCTGCTGTGTTAGTGATGGAATATCACAGGAATTCCATAAACCGAATTGCAGTTAATTAGATATACATTCCCAAACTTTAAAAGTTAAATCTGGATATTATCTGTATGCACATAATTATTATTTACAGTGGCTCTCATTTATTTTTACATCAGAAAATAAATCTAAATACAACCAATATAAATCCAAAATCATAAAATATACTTTATTAATGATTCATAAAAAAGCAGAAAACACTGGTGTAGGTTTTCCTAGACTTTATGATTATTGTACCTCACTATCATTTTCCACATGCATTTCTGTGGAGAGTCTCACTTGCCAGTATAGAGTGCAGAGTTTTTACTATAAATAATTTACGTGAACATATGTTGCAAAGCGGTCCATGCAAATGAAGCTTAGAAATCCACTTCTGCCACAAACTCTAACCCTATTAGATTTCCCCTCTAGCTCAATGTGCAGAGAGACTGATGAATTTTGACCAGCAAATTGTTTAGGAGTCAGTAAATCGATTTTGTCACTGTTAAATTTCATGTGCCCACCCCATGAGCTGTTTGCTGTGTTTCTGTCTGGAGTGTTTCATGTTGCCTTTATAATTGTGTTTATCTCTTATCCCACGTTTTGATTTCATATTCATAGCTACTGAGTATTGTACCTAGCCTGTATTAAATAAACATTTATAAGCAAAATAGCCTTCTTCGGCTACAAATTCTTCTTCTCTCTCATCTGGCCCTAAATTGACAGATCATAAAAAGAATCCAAGCATTCGGGTTGCAAAGAGTTTAAAAGAATGGATCCCGCTGACGTGGCCCAGTGTCCCAGTGTCCCAGTGTCCCAATGCTCCAGCTCATTTCCATTGGCCCTCTCTCAGTTCCCAGCCTTCCAGAAGTTTTTTTTCTGTTTTTTTTCCTCTTCGATTCTCTTTTCTCTTTATATCCAAAGCTTCCTGTGGTTTGTCTTTGCTTTGCCATATTTCACAACTGACATTTTTCCCTTTTCTTCTATCATTGTGTTTATATTTAAAACCAAGTTACAAGACCAATTAATTGACAAAAAGGCTGATTAAACAAAAGCGTACTGTTTTGTTTGCTTTCCCTTTGTGTAGCTCTAAATATGTTCATCTTAGTTGAGCTTACTTTCTATCTTACAAGCCCAATGTACAAGGATCTAGACCAACACTGTTATTCTGCAGGACTCTGGTATTCGGTATAATACATTTCCCAAGTGTTACACAATGACTCACAGAGAGCTCACTGAGCACCAGTAGGGGGCGATCAGCACCACTCAGGCTAATGGTCACCGTGGTTTCCTCGCCGCGTGCTGATTCAAATACATGACACTACATTAGTTGACTACAAATGTTGTTGTTAGGCATGAGAAGGCTGTTTCATCAACTGCAGCCCTTCAGGAAGTTCACAGAGAAAGACACTGTGCATGGGCTTCAAGGCCTAAGCCACTTAAAAAAGATAAAAAAGAGACATTTGCAAGTAATACAGTGCAAAGAATACAGGCAGTGATTTACTGAGCAATGCAGAAAGACATATGGTCCGATGAGTCATCCATCACCCTGTTCTCAACAAGCAGATGAGTCTTGATGTATGGCTCATGCCAATAGAAGCCTAAAGGCTCAAGAGCTGGTTTGCTGTAATGAAGGGTTTGGGTGAGTATTTTCTTGGCAAGGCTTGGGTCCACTCTTCCCCTCGCAGAATAGACACAAAGCATTTCTGACAAATCACAGACATCTTGCGGTCAAGCGTTTCATTGTGTCATGAGTGGGATATTTTTGGAGAAAGAGCAGCCACTGAATGGTCAGAAGAACTAAACGCCATTGCTGGCCTTGTACCTATATGTCAAACCAGTATAATACTTACAGGTTTCAGAGGGACACACAGTATTGTTTGCCACCATGAGCAAAATATCAAACTGTGGGGCTTATGATCACCTGTTGTAGCAATTCACGTGTCACCTTCTTTATTTTGTCACTCCGGCATGCTGAGATCAAAGGGTGGGTTGTGTACCTCTGGTATAAAGGCTATATAATGCCAGGGCAGTCCTGGTATATAACGTATATAATGCCGGGGCAGTCCTGGTATATAACGTATATAATGCCGGGGCAGTCCTGGTATATAACGTATATAATGCCGGGGCAGTCCTG
>JAODLC010000038.1:22728107-22749107 GCA_026781145.1 Hippopotamyrus pictus | reverse complement strand
TCACACACCAGTCACTCACACACCAGTCACTCGTACACCAGTCACTCGTACACCAGTCACTCACACACCAGTCACTCGTACACCAGTCACTCGCACAGCAGTCACTCACACACCAGTCACTCGTACAGCAGTCACTCGTACACCAGTCACTCATACACCAGTCACTCGTACACCAGTCACTCACACACCAGTCACTCACATACCAGTCACTCACACACCAGTCACTCATACACCAGTCACTCACACACCAGTCACTCGTACAGCAGTCACTCACACACCAGTCACTCACATCCCCAGTCACTCACACACCAGTCACTCACACACCAGTCACTCGTACAGCAGTCACTCACACACCAATCACTCATACATGCACACCTATGGGCAATTTGGGAACTCCATCTAACCTCAGCATGTTTTTTGATTGTGTGGGTGGAGAAGGGGACCAGAGAGCCGGGGGAAAACCCCACGATATCACAGGGAGGACGTCCAAACTCCATACACACGCAACCATGGCAAAGACTCAAACCTTGGTCCCAGACGTGTCAGGCTAACCAATGCAGCACCATGGGTGCTGCCTCGCTGAAGTGTCCTTCCCTTTAATTGCAGAAGACTCGAGCGCAGTATGGAGCCGGTGCTGCAGGCCCGTGACTGAAGGCTGCACCACGTTAGAGGAAAGCAGAAAATGCAAAGTGTCTCTTCATTTCCCCAGACGGACAGCCTATCACGTCCCAGAGGCAATCGCAGTGCTCCAGCAGAGGCTCAGTCACATCACTGAAGTGGCACAGCTGCAGACCAAAATTCTGCCATGCGATTGATGGGTCTATCAAACCTGCGCCCCCACCCCCCACCCCAGCCCCCCACCACCTGCTGTGAAGGTGCTTGGCATTATTGACTACATAATCAGACATGTGGAAATTAGAATCTCCGGAAACACTGCTGGTAGCAGCCGAGCGCTTCACTCAAGCCTCTTCTTAACAGTTCTTACCCGACTTATTCTCTTCGATGGAATACCTACTTGAAATCTTACTTGCATACATGAGTGCCTACCTTGTTATTTTATTCATACATCCATCTCCCGAGCTTTTATGGTGATCAGCGTTGTGGGGGTGGGCTGGATCTTCACCGGGCTGGAGCTTCACCGGGCTGGAGCTTCATCGGGCTGGAGCTTCACCGAGCACAAGACAGGGCTGGATGGGACGCTAATCCATCACAGTGTCATCGTTATTACGTTATAAATATAATTGTATGCACATAATCAACGGCAATGGCCGGCAACCATTATAATATAGGTAAAATATAGCTCTGCTTATTGCCACACACACTGGTCCCTAATTAAATTTGTAACTGGGGCAATGGGTCTTACATAATATTTAGCAAAAAACTTGGCTTCTTCGAATACTGGTTCGGTCTACAGTGTTGTTTTTTGCATTAAGATACAATGAGGGCTATAGATGTATTTTATAACAATTTGAATTTCATTCGTTTTGGGACACACTGTTACCTCTTGCGTGAATGCTTATCCATTCAGGGTAGCCAGGGAGCACATGTCACGTAGTGGGAGACACAGCGGCAAAATCACAAAGCCCATCCACACCTACAGCCGTAGACTACAACCCATTAGCCTTGAAAGGCGACCAGGGAACCTGTAGAAAACACCCAAACTCCTCTCCCCTAGCTGCGGGGCGACGATAAACCCGTAACCCTGCTGTCAGACCAAAGTGTTATTGACTTTTTCGCCAACCTTAATTAACAGTGGTGTAATTCTATGTACCATCCATCCTTGTTCCATAACCACTTGCCCAGCAAACAGTCGTGGGGAGCCTGTAGCTGTTGCCTGGAAACACACTGCATGACATGCAAACTCACATACATGACGGCGCACAGGCAGATATAGGGCATAGGATCTCAACCTGAAATCCACTGAGGGGTGAGAATGAGCCCTGAACCACTGTCCCATCCAGCACCCTCCCTTTTCACTTCCCCCTTTACCCACTTTACTTGTATTTACAAAGCTTGAATTTTATGCATGGATTGAGAGCCATTCATATAGGAAAATGCAAACAAGTTCATATCTTACTTCCATGGTTACTTAGCGCACAAGGCACCCTCCGTGTCTGTTCCTCATACACGTCTCCTAACACTAATAAATATAGACTGAAGGGCTTTCAGTGAATAAACAGAGATATTTTCACTCCTCACGAAATTAGGCTGGGGATTTTGGTGCTTAATGCTCAAAATACCAGAAGCCAGTTGCAAATCAAAATTAATCTTACTGACATCTCCACTCACTTAAAATATTGCGTAGTATATTCTATCTGTGGGATACAAATTAACTTCGGAAGAGCCCTTAAATATACCCTCTGTAACTGTCAGATCTTATCATGCACATATGGGTACATACTTGTTCAAATACAGATCCTGTATGGTTTTAATACCTCAACCAAGTAGGAAATGAAGTGACATTTTCGTAAAGGATTTTTAGATCAATAAAAATGGTGTAATTATTTTTCTTTTGCACAAGCTGAAGCAGTTGCTGTACTCTCCTTCCTTTAATGTCAATGTATCAGGTAGTTACATTCAAGGAATAAAACATTTTCCCTTTCATTCGAACATGTTATACATAATGGTAACAGATGCAAAGATGCATGGCACTTTCTATTAATTTCAGGGACTCTTGTTAATGAAAAAAAATATTTCATTGTTATTTATAACCAGTTGTTAGAGGATGGGAGTACGACTTCTCGGAGCGCAGTGCCCGATGCTGCAGAAAAACTGTAATATTACACCGTGACTTTGTACGGGTGTCTTCTGCCCTCTGCCATTCCAGTTAACAGCTTCCTTCAGTCTTGCATATAAGATTGCATCCATTGACCTGAATGTATTGACATCATAACCTGGGGGGGAAAAGTAAACTGAGTTTAGGGATTTCTGACTTTTAACTACACAATGCTGAGTCTTTGCTTTAATGCTCATATCAATTATATTTAACTGATCTGGTGCATTGAGTGTACCTTCCTCCCCATACTTCAAGGTTGTTGCACAATTAAGTATAATACTCTAAACTTCATTCTAAATGCATAAATCGATGTATTAATACACTTAACATATCCAACCACCTGTTCACAACATGGTTGCATTTACTATTTTGATTGATGCTCTTGAAATATTATTTATTATTATTTTCTACTTTAATTACAGACTACGTGTAAGTAGTGGAGATTGCATGAATAGACTGTTATCTGGAGTAGCGTGCAGAGAGAAGATGATTCCCATCTTTAGGCTTCAGCTGGGTGAGCGGGACCCTCTTGTGTTTGCTAGCTCTCGTCTTTATAATTATCGGTGTGGCGTCAGTCGGGCTCTGCTTGCACCCTGCTAAAGCTCCCTTCTTTGTTCTCGTGCCACCAGCTTTTACCACGGTGAGTCCTGCATGTGTTGCATATTCTCTCCTCATTTTCAGTTTATTAATCATAATTATAGTTCTGAAATATTGCCTGTGTCCTTTCTTTGATTGATCATTCCCTTCCCAGCCCGGACACAGTGAACCAGTAGCACCATTTAGGCCCAGAACTCATGGCAATTAGCTCCTCTTACCATCTCTTTGAGCCCCCTACCCCCCCCAAAAGACTCACTAAGCTCGTAAGGGCCACTTCACCGTCATCACGGGGGCCACTGAAGCATCACGGGCTCACGGCGAATGGCTCTGCCTCAATGAAGCACCACCGCAAAAGCACTTTGCAAGAATCCCACTGCTTATTAGGCAAATACATTCAGTTTTAAATGCTAGGTTACTGACTTGGCTAATTTGATAAATGATCATTTATTTTGGAGTCTCCTGTGCCCAGTAGGTACATCTCGTCTGCAGCAAAGAAGAACATACCTGGCGATATGATGTTAATGACACGTTAGCATTAGCGCGGACAGTTTAAGGACTCTTATTCTATCTTTCTTCTTCAGTTCTGTAAGCGATACGAGGGTAGTGTCGTCTCTGATTTTCACCAGATGTAACAGATACAATTTCAAAAGAATCTGCTTGACTAGACCCTTTGAGCTCCTCTGAGTAAAGCAGCATACAAGCTGAGCTTACATGCCCGGCCCCCTGAGAAGGCAGCTCAGTCCCTACACAAGAGGCCACCCCTTGACACTCTCTCACCATTTGCAAAAGCACAGCTTCTAGTAAGGATTGCATTCTCCTTCATGGGTCATTTTGAACATCATGTTTCCATGCCGTCTTGCACCTGGAAAATGCTGAAGCAGATGGCTACACCGTGTACTCTTGTAACTACACTTGTCACTAAGCTCTCAGAAGCTGGGCTGAGGGACATGTCTTCCCTGCCCAAGAAACAGTGCCAGGTTTCTGTGGATGCATTAAAAAGCTGGCTTGATAGACTACTAAGACCATTGTGAGATAGAAAGTATGCCTGCCCTACTAAAAGATCAGCCAGTTCTACTGACTTATGGGATGTCCCTCAGACAGTAGACCTTGCACTGTCCCTTATCTGCTGCAGGGTCTGTGTGGTTAGCTATATCATAGCAGCCCAGTTAGCTAGAAATTGCTATTTGAGTGCAAAGCCCATCACATATGGGTAATCCGTATGAGAGTTCTCTCCAGGATGTACCGATTAACCCAGGTAATAGCTTTAGTGATGCGCTGATGGGCCTGATTATGCTGTCACTCTTGTCCGGTGAAGAGACAGCGTGCGTTGGCTTCTTTGTGGCCTTATTCTTCAATACGGTGTTAGCATGGTCGCCTGTTTTCACTTCCCAGAATGCATCAATCAAATTGCAAACACCAGATTAGCCACAGTCCTTTTGCAAAGTGAGGGAGAAAATGTTCTTCTGTTGAAGGCATACGTTCTCTGGGCCTTGGGATTACTGTAGTAGAATACTGTACAGATTGTAGAAAACAAAGATACAAATGTATGTCAGTTAAAATGGTGGCTAAAAATTCGAGTTGTTGATAGTGATTGTTGCATAGAAGAGAAGGTTTAATTTAAGCAGGACATGTGAAATACATATGATGATGATTCTAAATATCTTGACTATATTTTACCTCCAAATGGTGATTGAAAGGACTGTTGTCAAGAGAAGGGGTATGGAAATATAAAAGCAACAATAGACAGTAGTTTTCATCGCCACAATAATGTAAAGGCTATAGGGATGGTAAGATTCAGCAATTCACATCGGTGCACTGGCATAAAAGTGTGCACTAGATGCAATTTGGAATGAACTCAGGATGCATCTTCCCATCGGTAAAGACCAATTTATTAATATATACTTATTAGTAGAGGCCCTAAGGCTTTATTATTTAGAAATGTGACCAAAACGTTTTGACTAATAATTTTATATTTAAATTGATTTCACCTCTCAGACTGGTTCTGTACCTGTACCATATTACATTGCATAGCTTTATATTCTCTTGAATGGCATTGCATTGCATTGAATCTCATTGTGTTGAAACAAATTGTGTCGAATCGCACTGCATCACTATAGAGTGCAATATTTAACTGGCGATTCAAAACTACCAAAATATACTCTGATTCTTCTCTACAATATTGTTGACTGCATGTAGTGCTTACATTGCTTGGAAGAATTGAGCACAAAGATATAAAATGACTTCCATGCTAAATATGTCTTGAAGGATCTTGAAGGGCTCTTGTCAATATCCAGATCCACAGGAGAGACAGACTCTCTCAAGTCCATGCAATTTCATCTATTACCCTGAGAGATGAGGCTGAACAATCTAGGCCCTCTTCCAAATGAATTCTTCTCAATGCAACTGTTAGTGAATAGCACACACACACACACACACACATACATTCTGCCCTTAATGTGGACTGAGAAAGGGTAAAGTTACCATAAGTGATCATTTGAAAAGGTTTTTTTTTCCCTCCCAGAGATCAAGTGAATATTATATACCATGAAGACCTGATGACTGAAATCAAACAAGGAAAGAGTGTTCAACTGCCAAACATTGAATACAACAATTGAAATAAAAATGTCAACGTACAGTTATTTGTGAATGGCTATCCATCCATCCATTTTCCACTGCTTATCTGGGTCTGAGTCACTGCGGGTCACGGATTCCCAGACCTCCTTCTCCCCAGCCACTTCCTCCAGCATCTCCAGGGAAATACCAAGGCGTTCTCAGGCCAGTCAAAAGATATAATCTCTCCAGCATGTACGGGTCTGCCCCAGGGCCTTTCCCAGTTAGACATGCCTGAAACACGTCTCCAAGGAACCATCCAAGGGGCATCCTAGATAGATGCCCGAACCATCTCAGATGGCTCCTTTTGATGCAGAGGAGCAATGGCTCTAGTTTTACGTCCTCCCAAATGTCCGAGCTCCTCACCCCATCGCTGAGGCTGAGGCCAGACACCCTATGAAGGAAACTAGTTTCAGTTGTTTCTGTCTCACTATCCAAAGCTCATGACCAGACATCATCATAATTCAACAGCTTTGCCCTCCATTCAGTTTTTGCTTCAACATAACAGACCAGTACAATGTCTGCATAACTGATGGTTTTGAGTGACCCACCTGTCAATCTCCCACTCCAGTCTTTCTAAGCCCTACTATGTTCTTGCTCCTGTTATATAGGGAACTCCCAAAGACTGGGACCACCATAGAAGCCTCCCAGTCGAAAGGCACTGTGTTGAAAAGGCGAGATATCCCAACAACATCTAGAGCCTTCAGAAACTCAGGGCAAATCTCATTAGCCCTAGTGATGGGCAAGTCCACCTCTGAGACCCCATACTGTACTTCCTTCATGGACGGCATATCAATGGGATTCACTAGGTCCTCAAAGTACTTCTTTCACTGCCCGACTAGGTGAGGTCAACAGCATTTCATCCCTGCTATAAAGAGCATAGGCAAAGCCCTGTTTCCCCCACCTGAGTTGTCTGATAGTTTGCCAGAATCTCTTTGAGACCAAAGTCCTGGGAGTATTTCTGAGGCCAAACCACTATTGCAAGGTGGCTGCCTTGTTCAGATTGGTGCTCTATTTTCTGTGGACCAGATGGCCCTGTGCAGAAGGCAAAACAAGAGGCAGGAGATACATGTCTCAGTATACCTATACAGAAGTATGGGCAGTGAAAGAGACAGACGAATAGCCATTAAGTCAGAAATGCTTTTAGCAAAGCCCAGGTTTCTCACAGTCAGTTTTAGAATCACCATTACCCTGTTATGACAAATGACACTTTCTGGGTGAAGCCCTGGATGTCTCCTGATTTTTGAAGCTCCCCTTGTGCAGAAGTAGAGCTAACCCGCTGATATAACCCTAGGGATCTTAACTACGGTAACATAATAAAAGCTCGTACACTACAATGTTTCAATAATTTTATTTGGTTGAATATATTTTCTATTAAACTGTGTGGGCCACTTTGGCATGCAATTATGCGATAATTTTACAACATAATCAACATAATGTGATTGTGTGGTATGTTGCCTCAATGTGTTGCTGTTTCATATCTCCACTGTAGGATCAGTGCTGACTTTGCATGTTGGTAGTTTGGTTTTCTCTCAATATGATGTTTCTGAAATGTTCTTAATATGTATGTGCTTGGGTGTTCCTTTTGTTTTGGACGTGCCCTATTTTTCCTGGGGTAGACTCCAGGCTGACACTGCACTGAATAAGTAGTCATGAAAAATGAGTTTGTATCCTAGTTCCTTCAGGTTACAGCCCCCCCCCCCCCCCCTGTGCAAGCAGTACAAGAACACAATAAATAAGACAATATACAACCTGGCTAGAATGGGGGGTGGGATTGTTTGCCCATGCTTGAGGTGGGTCTTTCACAATGGAAAGAGAAAGAGGGGTCAGGTACTACCATAGAGAAACCTATGGCAAATCTGCAATGGGTATTCCTATAATGAGCAGCAAGTAATCGTTCATTCATTCTCCACTGCTTATCCAGGGCTGGACTGCAGGAGCAGCAGTTTAAGCAGGGATGCAGGGAGGCTGAGGAGTGTGATCTTCCTTAAGTTGGAACGCATCTTTTGATTGCCATTCCTAAAGATTGGGTCCACCACCCCAGTCTGCCAATCCAAAGGCACTGTCCAAAGGCACTGTTGAAGAGACATATCAGCAAAGATAGCCCAACCACATCAAGAGCTTTCAGGAACCCGTTCAAGCTCAATGTCTCAAGTCTCCCTCAGGATGCAAGAAATGTTCTGCCAGAGGTGCAAGTTGAAGACGTCCTGGACAAGGACCTCTTCCAGAAGCTCCCAGCAACCCTCACTATACGTTTGGGTCAACAAGGTCTATTTAGCAGTTTCCACCTCCATCTGATCCATCTCCCCACCAGGTGGTGATCAGTTGACTGCTGAGCTCTTCTCTTCGCCCAAGTTTCCAAAACATGTGGTCGCAAATCTGATGATATGATTACAAAAATTGAACATCAGACTGTGGCCCAGAGTGCTCTGGTGCCAGGTGCACTTATGAACACTCCTATGTTCAAACATCATGTTTGTTGCGGACAAACTTTGGTTAGCCCAAGAGTCCAATAATAAAGCATATTTTGGGTTCAGATCAGGCAGACTGTTCCTCATACAGTAATCACACATTTTCAGGTTTCACATCATTATGCGTGTGTGTTAAAGGCCCCCAGCAGAACAATGGAGTCCCTGGAGGAGGGTACCTTTCGGCACCCAGGTCAAGGTCTCCAAGAAGCCTGGGTACTCTGAATTGGTGTAAGAACAGACAAAAGTCGTCAAAAGAGGAGTTGAAGGGAGGCAATTCTCTCATTCACCAGGTCAACTCCAGCATATTGGCACCGATTCAGGGGGCTATGAGTAGACCTACACCTGCTTGGTGCGTCTCATCAAGGGAAACTCCAGAGTGCGATAAAGTCTAGACCCTTTCCAGGAGTTTGGTTCCAGAGCTCGAGCCATGCATCGAGGTGAACCTGACCTTCTAGTCGGTATCTCTCTGCCTCCCACACCAGCTCAGGCTCCTTTCCCACCAGAGGGGTTACGATCCATTTGTCATGAGCCAGATTTGGTAGCTGTTGATCAGTCTGCCACCAAATCTACCTTGTACCTGACCCCCACAGCTCCCCCTGCAGATGATGGGCCTACAGGAGGAGCAGCAATCAGGTTTATTTAATAGAATTTATGTGAAAGTTTATGTGAAAGTTTGTGATGAACAACAATAGTATAGTAATTGATATATAGTTCATTGTACCATTTATGGCGAAACATATACAATGATGAGGTAAAACATTATGACCACCCCATTGTGAAACGATTAGATTACATATTAGAATATATTATATATTTTATTAGTATGCTAACATTCCATACTCATAATGGACATGGTGGATGCAAGCATTCTGACC
The DNA here is from genome assembly GCA_026781145.1 of Hippopotamyrus pictus. NCBI lineage: Eukaryota > Metazoa > Chordata > Actinopteri > Osteoglossiformes > Mormyridae > Hippopotamyrus > Hippopotamyrus pictus. Next base: position 22,739,778 of record JAODLC010000038.1, on the reverse strand, counting down.
CAATCGCCTGGCCATAATATCTCTGAAACAGCAAGGCTTGTGGGCTCACGGTCAGCCGTGGTGAGTATCTACTGAGAGCAGTCTGAGGGAAAAACCACAAAAAACTCTGGCAGAGTGTTGGGCAGCCAAGGCTCAATGATATGAGATGTGAATGAAGGAAATCCTGTGTGATACAAATCAACAGAAGGGCTACATGTAGCCCAGCTTTGCATGGTGCTACGTAGTCGTCAATTGGACTTTTCAGTCCAATGCATCCCACTGATACTTGACGTACCTGGCCATCCATATGATGCAACAAAAAACAGGATTTATCAGAACAGCCAACCTTCTTCCATTGGCCCAAGGTCCAGTTCTGATGCTTGCGTGCCCATAGTAGACACTTTTTATGTTGGTCAGGGGTCAGAATGGGCCCACTGACTTGCCTGCAGCTACAAAGCCCCATCTGCAACAGGGCTCAGTGCCTGGGGTGTTGTGACAAGAGGTTGGCTACTTTAGCCACATTTACCATTTCCCAGGTTACAGATGGAAGGGAAATCCCCAAGATCTGCTCAGGCAAAAGGGGGGATATTTAACAATGACGAAAAAAAAAACAGGAGACAATATGGGCACACACTGTGAGGGTAATCAGAACAGGAAATTGCTGCTGGGACTGAACCAAATTTGAAGCCACAGGGTGGACCTATGAGCCAAAGTCCTATGGCCTATTTTCCTGTGCAAATGTTCCTTGTTGCTTAAAATTACTAGAAACGTTTGATCTGTCAGGTGAGTTTATATAATACCAGCTAATCACATACGGCTGGTCTGTAACACTACTACACATCTGCAACAGATCCAAAAACACACCGAGATTTATAATATATAACTTTGTAATTTGATGATTTTGTAATATTTGTTAATATTTAATTTTTAATATTTTATATCAAGTAATTACTACAAAAACTATAACCTTTTCAGGTCTATATGAGTGACATCTTTCCATCTGACATGGAATATCTTCTTTCTGACATGGACAGCTGGTCTGGCACCTTGATGGTTGTGGACTCAGTGCTGTCCCCTGGGTTTGTGTATCTGGAGTTTTCCAAGTTCTTCCTATCTTTGTGCGAGGGAGCAGGTGATTTACTGCCTCTAAATTGTCCTGAGCGTGTACCCGTTTGTGTGAGCGTGTACACTGCAGTGGTCTGGCATCCCTTCCAGGATGCCCCTGTCCTCAGTTCTCTGCTGTCTGGGATGGGCTCCAAGCCCACTGCCATTCTGCTCTGAACAAGTGGCAATGGAAGATGGATGGACGGAATATTTTCCAGATGACATTAGTCATTTTACCAATTAAGTGATTACCCAACCGTGGCAGCACCGTGGAAAAGCCAGGCTGAGTGCGAGCCGTACATAAGGACTCGAGCCATGAAGATAAATTCAGATCTGAAATTACAGAGAAAGCGAGCTGCTGCAGTGGTATTGTTAAACTGTAATGCAATCCAATCATACAGACTCTCAGAATCAGATATATTTCAGTAGAGTAAGGGACTATAGAGTCACATGGGCCTTGGATATTTTATATTTGAAACAGTAAAATGTCAGTGTCCTTGTTTCCATGGTCTGCTGCAATACATAACTTTATAATATCTTTATAATTTTACATACTTAATTATTATTTTTATTACTATTATTATTGTTGTTGTTGTTAATTTCTCAAATCATAACGTTCTTGACTGAAGAATTCTTTTTAAGGGGAGATGTGAACATTGCATCGCAACATATTTATTCAGTAGTAACTATATGTAAGATTTGCTAAATAATTTAATTAATCTAAAGCCAAATGAGTACCTAACCCTTAAAGATGAAACTCATCCTTCTTAAAAATCCCCGTAAAGAGTTGTGGGTATTTGTATTTTCCAAAATGTTCAGTGTTGACTGTCCTTTATCTGAGTTTTTGACGATAAATCCAGCTAATTACTGGCAACTGGAACTACATTTGGAAACATTATGGCCAGGAATCAAAGTGATAGAGCTATAATATACTCAGAAACAGGCAGATCATCTTGTAAACAACTTGTGAAAACAGGTTTGTGAACTACGTGTACAGGGCATGGCATTTGGCATGACATCGTCTTTAAGAAATTATAATTAATTTCCTTGAGCACAGAATTATGTTGTGAATATTAGCCTAGCTTGCATAGTAGTGTTTATTCTTAATATACAGCATGGTTTTAATATTAAAAGCAGATGCTGCTAAATGATACCAAAAGATAACATTACTGATGACATTACTAGCCACATTCAATAAATATTCATCAGTTCTATTACCAGAAATCAAAGATAAAGAAGACATCAATGAGCACAATTTGGTGATAGAGACTGATAAAGGCGCGTATGAATGGTCAGGGAACGTCAGTCTTTCCCAGATAATGTTGCTTTTGTCAGAGCTAGGACTAGGGTGGATAATCCAAATGCAGAGACGGATTGGTCAACAGGAAACTGGAGCAGGTTTAGTGGTGCAAACAACAGAAGCCAGCAGCGTAACGCAATTGCAGGAAAGCAGAGGTGTTCAAGAAGGTGACGATCAGGACCAGATCACACTGGGGGACCTGTGCCAAAAGCTCCCCTTGGCAACTAACATGGTTGGACCCTTTCAGTTGCATGGTTCCAATTTTGTATGTGTTAGCAACTATGCTTTTTGGAAATGCACCCTAGATAAGTGCATGGGTAGGTTCAATGACTTAGCAATGGGCTTGAAGAAACACTGAGCTTAAATAGGCCTTGGTAATGAATCCATGGGTTTCGGGTGTGCTGCCAGAGCTGGATAGGCTTGTTTGAGGAGCAGGGTGTCCTGTGTGCTCAGCCCTCTGCTGTTCATGCTGTTGACCCACGACTGTGCAAAAATGCACAGGTCAAAACCACATCATCAAGTTCACAGATAACACGACCGTGGTTGGTCTGATCAGTAGGAACGATGAGGTGGCATACAGAGAGGAGGTGCAGTGGCCAACAGTGGCTATGTGGAAGCAACAACCTGTCTCTGAATGTGAACATGACAAAGGAGATAGTTGTTAACTTCAGATGGGCACACTGTGACCATTCTCTGCTGAAAATCACTGCATTACCAGTAGAGAACATCACTGCATTGCCAGTGGAGATCGTCCAGAGCTCCAGTTTCCTTGGTGTTAACGTCACAGAGAACCTGATGTGGGCCCACAACACCAGCTCCATCGCCAGAAAAATCCCAGCAGTGTCTCTATTTCCTGCAGAGAAGAGATCACCGGGGTCTCTCTCCCTCTGTCACAGACATTTACACGTCACGCTGCATCCGCAAAGCCACCAGCACCGTGGACGACCCTACCACGTCACGCTGCATCCGCAAAGCCACCAGCACCGTGGAGACCCCACACATCCCTCCCACACTCTCTTCTCCCTCCTTCTGCCTGGCAAAAGGTTATGTAGCATTATGGGCCTTCACTGCCAGGATGGGAAAGTTTCCTCCCTCAGACCATCAGACTTCTGAATCAGAACTGAATCGTAAACTGTACCCCCCCCCCCCCCACGCACACACACACACACACACACACACACACCCCTGAACAGATCTTCTTCCATTACTTATTTATTTATTGCTATCTACCTCAATCTTGCATTTTTTGCACACTTCTGCTACTACAATACAGTACCTGTCACAATACTGTATTCATTCAAACTAGTATTGTTACTGCTTTTGTCGACTGCACTGTATACTGTCTTACCCTGTAATATTGTTTTGTTGCTCTTGTGTTTATCTTGCACTTTCTCTCTCTCTTGCACTCTCTCTCCTTCCACTCCATATAATTCTGTCCTGTCTGCACTAGACTTGTGTTGTTCCTGTTTTGGTTCTTTGTGTTGCACCTTGGTCCTGGAGGAACAATATCTCTTTCACTGTGTACTGTGGACATGGCTGAAATGACAACCTACTTGACTTGACTTGAAGGTGGATCTGCTGTACTAGCCTCTGCTGGCCAGCTAGCCGGAGATTTGATAGCCGAGGTCTTTTATTTAGTTATACTGTGTTGTACAGTTTATTTAGTCTCATGGCAGCCGTATGATAACCTTGTATCTCTGTGACTGTATCCCCATCACATTTTGTGATCTCAAGGTGTCGCTATTATAAGGAGACCATATCTGTATAAAAACACACAATCAGACACATCTACTTTGTCACATTTTTGAAAAGGCTGGTTGGATGGTTATGTGACTATGCAATCTTCTTTTATAAAACAAAACTGTTTCCTGTTTTCTTTCCCCCTGAACTGACATGAAATCATGTCAAATGTAGCCAGAGAATAGAAACGTTTCACTGTGCAGCTTCTTCTAACATGCTTCTTACACACCATATCCATTTCCAAACCTCAGTGCCAAAATTGTTTGTTCATGCTTTTAAATGCTACAATACGCTGATGACATTTGAACAGAAATTTCCAAAATGATTAGTATGATTATTTTTAGTTGGGCGTTCCAGGAGAGTACTTCTTATCTGATTGAACATTCATTCCATCCTCCTTTCATAAGATACAATGCTATCCACCCTGCTGCAGAAGCATATGCCTTCTGATTCATTTATCCTGTGTAAAATGCAAAGGGGCTTCAGCTTTCAGCTTTCCCTCTGATTTGATTTTTTTTTTATCTGTTGCTGAGAGATAACAGCCGGAGCTGCCTCACCAGCACTGCTGAAGTCTTAAACGGATGAGTATACATGTCAAAAAGCCTTCAGTGAACCGTCACTGAGGAAGCATCATTAGCCAGTGGGTTGTGCTTTAACCCCTTCGCTTTTCAGCACTTCTGATACATTATTTACCGTGGAAATACAGAGGAAACAGGAACTTTTGTTAGACTGAACTGCAGTTGCTATCCCGTCGAAACTCCCCTGCAGCTGGCTAATTAATTACTGCCAAATTCAGAGCAAAGTATTAATTACTGAGTCATTAAAACCTTGTCAATACAGTGATCAAAAGGCAGTGTCGAATGTGAGGACGTAGATGCAGAAGACAGGATAGGAAACCTACTACTTCCTTTAAGAAAGTCTGGTAATGTTATATAACTGCACCTTCATAATACATTCATAGAACATTAACTGCACATTCATAATGCATTCATAGAACATTCATAAGCAGCATGTAAATATACCTTAGCATCATAACATACCTTAACAGCTTTATTTACATTAATAACAAACATTATATGATAATACCATACATTACAATTGTATAATTGCATAATATCTGTTAGAAATGTACATTAAATCTGTAATGATGTACTTACATGCTGCTTATAAATGTTCGACGAATGAATTATTAAGGCATTGTAAAGATGCAGGTAATGTAAAGGGTTACCAAAACGCAAATCCATATGTGTGACCATATGAAGTTGTACTATGTAATCCTGCCCATCCATCTTCTAACCAGTTATCAGGGATGGGGTGGGGCTAAAGCTAGGGTCACACGCCTGGATGTGAGGCCAGTCCACCAAGCACACGTCCACTCACACTATGGACACCCCCTAGATGCCGGTTAGCTTAAGGGCACGTAGCAGGAAACCCAGGCGACACGGGGGAGCACGCAAACTCCACAGTCACAGAGCAGAGGCAAGATACGACCCCTAAACTCAGGACAGGTGAGTCCTAGTAATCGTGTTATATGTCAAGACTGGAAAGACTTATCAGTGCTTAGTAAATGGTCATTTGTGCAAGTTTGCACAAAATGGTAGCTTGTTTTATACTGTAACCATAGCTTAATGGTGCCCTTCATGCTGCGAGTCTTCGTACCCTACATAAGGTCATTTTCCTCTAAATCAATCCATAAACGGAAAAGGTTAGTGTAAAAATAACAATAGTGGCTATAGCATGCCGTCCAAAAACAGCTTTAGTCTATTGCCTTCAGGGATAGCTTACCCTTGGGTTCCTGTAAGCTGAGACAGCTCAGCCAATATTATTCGATGCACACCAGCTGCCCTTGATGAGACAGAACTGCACAAATCATTGTTTGCACGCCTGCGGTGCCCCCCGTTCACAAATGTTTCTTTTTAAAATATATTTTGAACCCCTTCATAACAATGCATAACTGCACTGATATCATCAAGGAAGATCCTGATCAAGCCAGACGACGGACGTTCAGTCTGATTTCCCCCTAATCTAATCCAATTATCCCTGTAAAATGCTTCTGAGGAATAGAAGGAAAATGTTCAGCACTCTAATAAAACTCACACCACTATACAGTATGTGTAACCAGGGCAACCTGTTTATATTTTTAAGGAATCACCTAATGATGACAATCAGAATGAGTTCCTGTTAGAGACTGAAGAGAAAAACACTCTAGGATGATTACTGTTTAATGATTGCTATTTAATGTCTAATGTCTTGTCATTTTATATGTATGTCCCCTTTGTACCTATGTCTCTTAGGCTTAGGCTGGCTATGCCCCCTGTTTTGTAGACATGCAGTTAGGCAGTCATGCAGTTATGCATTTTACTGCACATTATACTCAGTAAAACTCTGCATGTGACAAATAAAACTTTGACTTGAAAACAGGAACCAAAATGTCAGATGCACTACTATGTTCAATACATTTTTTAAATATATTTTGAGAAATTAATACAAATTCTGTCTGCAATTTAACATGTTATTTAAAACAGATTACTTTAGTAATTTCCCAAGAACTGGATTCCCTTTTATTTCTTTGAATATTACATTTACAATTTACAAAGCAGTATTAATGTTGCTACTTTTGTATTTCCATCACAGATACACTATTACAAAGTATCTCTTTAAGAATCACTCACCATGCGCATATTTGTGAGATCCGTTCATTCCCATTTCCCGATTCAAGACTCTTCTGTCGCTTAAGCCATCTGTACTGCTGCTATGATTTAATACAAATATCATTTTATCATCCTAAATATCCGAGGCTCGTGTTGCAGCTTGCGTGTCGATGCATTCCTTGCGTGTCGATGCATTGCTTGCGTGTCAATGCATTGCTTGCGTGTCGATGCATTCCTTGCGTGTCGATGCATTGCTTGCGTGTCGATGCATTCCTGCATCACATGCAGTGTCTCTTCTCGCCGGCAGTTTTGCAGTCACCGGGGAGATATTGCTCACCTTTTTATGGCCATTTAACACCTTAGCTGATGCTTCCTGAAGCAAAGAGTCTGTTAACTTGAACACCTACCGCTGACAAGATCAGCAAAGGCCTGTTCCCGCTGTGCTCAGCCTCCGCTGCAGGTTGTGTCTCACCAGTTCACGTCTAATAGTTTTTATATTAATGATTTTTAGCATCTCATTTAATTTATATTATCTAATCACTATCATCTATTGTGTATAGTTAGTCCTACATACTTTTTCTTGTGTAGCAACTGACTATAGCTACCTCAGGGACACACAGAAAAGTCTTTATTATTATTATTATTATTATTATTATTATTACTATTATTTATTAGTGTTTAAATGGGATTGTTTGTCATGCTCAAAATGGCGGTTGTGAATCTACACCAGGGATCGTACTCAGCATCTGCAGTTTCAGCTGTTTGGGCTCAGCTCGTGTCTCTGCTCTGCTCTGTGCATAACGGGTCTCCTCTACACTGGCGCTCCATCTTTGGCTGCTGCTGCATCCACATTCACCACATCTGCCCCCGGCTCCGTTTCGCCCACCATTCCTAGGCCGTGTCCCCCGTGTTTCTTGGCTCTGTGCTTGCACGTCTGCCTATCCCGCTGGCTGCCCCCTGGTGGCCGTATTCAGCGACGGGGCATTCATGTCTACAGTGCGGCAGCCTCCTCTGGCTTCATTCTCCTGGCCTTTTCAGAGAGGCTCTCTGTCTCAGCCCTACCTCTCCACGGTGTATGGCAAGTGGCCTGCTACCTCAGAGTCCCAGACCGCACCTCCTGTTCCGGATTTCCCGCCTGCTGTCTCGCTCGCTCTGCTCTCTGCTGCTTCTGCAGCTCCTGCCCCCTCCCCAACTTATTTTTGCGACCTTCCCAGCTGGTGCCTCTTCCCGTTTCCCGTCTTTGCTGCTGTTCCTGCCACTGATGTCTTGACAGGCACCAGGAAAGCAGCCCACTATTCCACCTGTTCGCCTCTGCGGATGTCGGAGTTCAGACGGGCTCTGCCCTCATCCTGTCATCTCTGCATTGCTCCCCTTGCTTCTCCTGTCAGTGCTGGTGTCCTAGCAGGTGCAGCACAGACCTCAGTCGTCTCCATGGTTCCTTGAGTCAAAGATGGCTTCTTTACATATTTTTCTTCCTTTAATCCCTTTGTATCCTGACTGCCATGGACACCTGCCTCAGTCTTCATTGATCTCTCGACACCAGTCTCCTTCCCCTTACCTGCATTCCTCCTCCACCCTCTGCTGGTGCTTGTGTCCTCCAATCCCACCTGAGTCAGCAAGTCCTCTCCAGCACCAATGTTAACCACGCCCCCCACCACTCTGCCCATCCCTGCACCCCTGTCTAGGATGCCTTCTCTGTCTCCATTGGTTTCTCTGTGTCCGTCTCCTCGGAAATTCCCACCTTCCTCTTGGTCTTGTGTGATATTTAATTTTCTTTCCACCATTTCCCACAGATTATTTTGCCATCAGTTTGTCTTTTTGCTTGTTTTTTTTTTATTTTTATTTTTTTTTGGGGGGGGGGGGCATCATTAATCAACATTACAAACACCCAAATGTGCTCCTACACACTCCTAGAGACACCAGCGCCCATACCCTGAGGGACAGGACTGCAGTTAACGTAACAGAGTGTATGGTACAACCTTCTGAGTCTTACCCATATGTATGGTGCTTGCTTAAACGTGCTGCATCTGGTCCCTCAGAATCATCACCTCCCTGACCTGATCCACTTCCTCCTTTGCTCAGGGAACCAGTGATTCCTCCATATTCTGCAGTAAACCTTTCATATAATCACCTGTCATCACTACTACATCACGGCTAGATCTCTGTATTACACATCATAGCTCCACACGCTGATCACGCACTGCACCACCGGAAACAGGCACCACTCATTCCTTCTTCTGCATAATAAGCTATTTCCTGAGTTTCCATAGATGACTCAGGCTGTTATTATCAATTTTTTTTTTTACTTTGACCTTGAAAGAAATTGTGCAATCTTTGAATTCAATACACCACACTATGAAAAAGTAACTCTCTCTAAACTTTCCAACAAGCTAAAACTAAGCTATGTAGCTGTAAAAATATATATTTTTTAATGTTGCAGGTTGTTATAAAACACACTGAATAATCATTTTCAGGTACACCTGGTGTAAAAAAGGCTCTGTATCTCAAAGGTAAAAATCAACCAGAATATTTCTCTGGAAAGTATGTCTAATTAAATGCCAAATTTCCTCGAAATCAATAATGGTGATGCAAACAGGGCAAATCAAAGAAATTAAAGTTTTGTCACACTGCAGCACAATAGAATGTGTACTAAGCAGGGTTGGGAATCGACTTAAAAAATATATAGAAATATTTAAATATAATTAATCACACAGTGTTCTGTGATTAATCATGATTAATCACATCTAACATTAAAACTTATAATCTTAAGTACTGCAGTACTGGAGTACTGTATATGTGTCATTGCGACAAACTCTTTACCATAACATACTACTCCGGAAAATAAGAAACCACTCTATATTAAAACATATAATTATAATAAAAAATCTGCATTTTTAAATCCTGGTTTAATTCTGGTTCTGCAGGCAGAAGGCTATGCTGAGCAGCCAGTTGCTTCCAGTTTTAAAATATCAAAGACAGCAGTACAGAAGAACAAAGTGAAGCAGGAGACACTGGAAACAAGCAGAAACCAGCCAGCTAAAAGGCAGAAGTGACTTTCTAATCCCAGAGATGAATATTAACTCATCCGACAGTTTCTCTTGAGTCGGAGGATGACATCAAGTGACCTTCAAAAAGAATGGGACACGTTAAGTGCAGGTGTGAGGTGCACTGCTAGGACAGTTCGTATCAGGCTCCTAGAAGCAGGACTGAAGTCCCATGAAGCAAGGAAGAAGCCCTTCATTGATGAGAAACAGGAATAAGAAACAACAACACAGAGAGACAACATGGCGGGCAAATGCGGGTGGGAGGTTATACACTGGACGGGAAGGCTCGTACACACTAGGCCATTAAACAACACTAGAGCACAGGATTCTACATACAACACAGGTAAGGGTATACACAATACTCAGGAGCACAAGTATTCACAATAACAAATACATACCACCACTCACAACGAGGCATACACTGGGGCTATATACGCATCACGTGAGTATGTCAGGATATACAAATCCCATCGGCGCTACAACATTAATTCTCTCAAATTTGACAGACTCAAATTGTGCAACTTCATTGTCTAGACTGTAAATTTTGCTCTGGAGTAGTTAATTAATTTTATTTATTTCCGTAATAAACTAAAGTACATACAAACTAGCAAATGAAAATATACAACTTACAATTTTAATATATGAAATCAAGGCAGTGTCAGTTGCTGTACTATTTCATGATAATTTTTTCCAAAAAATCCTCAAATTCATCAGAATGACCCATTTAAAAATAGTTTTAACAGTTTCACTTAAACTTATGATGTAAAGATCATTCATTTACAATAAAACATACTATTTCCAAGCAAGCACAAGCTGAATTTTAATGCTTTCAAAAAGGTTTAATGAACAGCTGGCAATAATAGAGAGGGCATTGCATTTTAAGTAGGGTTGTTAATCTTTTTTTTAATCACACACCTTGGCAATTAATGGCATACATTACATGTACATATAATTGCATGTACTCACCAGACAGATCAAATGAATATTTTTTCCCAAGTACATAACTGATCTAAAATCTTATATCAATTTGGAAAATGGCTCTAAAAATAGATGTCTGACAACCTCTGAAAGTGTACTTTGTAATAGGAAAGATCTTAAGATTAAGGTATAACCCTTCAATAAAATAAACATTGAAAATTACAATAGTTTATAGTAGGGCTGTCAAAATTAACGGGTTAACGCGGATTAATCCATCATCATGATTAATCTGACAAAAATTTTTAACGCAATTAACCCATCTGCAGCGCAGAATGACTCAAAATCCCTGAAATGTCTCTGTCAACCCATTTCGGACAGTTTTGCTGCGTTCCATTTGCCCTCAGAACTCGTATTCCGAGTCGGATTCTGAGTTTTGAAGCCAGAAGTGACGACATGCGCGCTCCTGTTTCTCGGAGATCCGAGAAATATCTCGGAGCAGCACAGAGGATCCTGAGTTCAGAATCCAAGATGGCTGCATCCTTTATCAACAGACGGGAAAGTTGTAGTTTTATACTGTTTAAGCACTACTTCTCATTTGTGACTCATTAAATCGGTCACACACTATACCGTCCAACTTATCTGTGGAGGTGTTGCTACGGAGTTTTATACGTAACGCACCGCACGTAATGTGTTATCAACTGATATTGCTAATAATTGCTGGCTAGAATTGGATTTCATCATTAGTCAGATTATTTGTCGGATTTATGGTAGTTCGGGCTAATTGTAAGTGAACAAAGATAAAGACTTAAGTTTTTAGTTTAAACTTAGGTACCTTAAATCCGACAAGTTGTCCGGCTCAGCAAAAAATCTTGCTTTTTGATATGGGTCCATGGTATTGCACTTCTGTGGCAGATGGAATGCATCCGACTCGTGTT
>JAODLC010000038.1:22706596-22718844 GCA_026781145.1 Hippopotamyrus pictus | reverse complement strand
CACACATATGTACACACACACACATATGCACACACACACACACACACACATATGCACACACACACACATACTGTATGCATGCACACACACATATGCACGCACACACACACAGACACACACACACACACACACATGCACGCACATGCGCACACACACACACACACACACATACACACACACACACACACCCATACAGTATGCATGCACATACACACTATGTACAATTCAATCCTGGAAGAAAACCTATAAAAACAAGGGAAGAATTGGAAAAAAAAAAAAAAAACTTGGGGTTGGGATTTAAACCCACAAACGTGGTGGTGAGAGGCGATAGGGCTACTTGCCACTGATCCGTCCCCTCATACAAAAAAATCCCACCTCAAAATCTGCTGCACATAAAAGGTATATTTTTGACCCTGCCTACTCCCGAAGATTCTATACTTAGTTCCCCTATGTCGCGTTATCCTACCCGGCGGGCAAAATCAAATAAAGTCATAGAGCACATTGCTATACCGCTTGGATTTCCTTGACATTTGTCTCATCAAAGCATCACGGTGTCAAATACCTCCTACACAGAAGCACATAAAAACATAAATAACATGTCAAACAAGAGGAGAGCATTCACCCCTTCTTGTTAGCTCTGTTCTGGATTTGGATATTTAATATCTAAGTGGTGGTACAATTTATCGACTACTGATGTGATGGAATCCGAGGTTTTTGCCTCAGCTAAATTATGTAAGACGGGTGTTTGAGAGGGGGGTGGTAGTGGTGAAGATCCACTAGCTGTGTCAGGAGGAACCATTGTGTGATCACAATTATCTGTATTGATTTCTCTTCGCTGTCCCTCCTTTTCGCGATTCTGAAAACACTGGTATGTTCTCTTTTGCACCGCTCTTAGTAATCCTGCCTACAGACTCCTGTGGGGAGAAATGCAGAGCGAGTGCATGTGGAGATACATTCTCCCAACCAAAACAGCAATTTTGTTTTTCTCAAAAGTTTTTTGCTGTCCTGTCCCACATCCTGCATCTACCTGTGCCCAAAAACAGGAAGCAAGAAATGAATGTGTTTGGTATTAAATCCCTCTGTCACGTTCTTCTGTTTGCTGAGCTCCTGAACACTTGCAGCAGCCTTATTTTATTACCCTTCCTATATATATATATATAAAAAGAACATGTTCACATCTTAACTGCTATCATTCTGATACTAGTTTGTGGCCATGTGTTCATGGATCGAAGTTGTCATTCAATTCAATTCAATTAATTTTTATATAGCGCCTTTCACAACAGAATCGTCCCAACGCGCTTTACATTCTGTGTTGTGATACATTAAACATCATTACAGAGAGTAATACAGAACGAAAAATGGAAGGAAAGAAATTAAATACAAAAATCCAGACAAAAACAGAGGAGAGGAATCAAAAACTCCCAAGTAAGGAGCAAAAAAAACCTCTGGGGGTCCAAGGTCAACTGGCTGCCCAACCCCCCCCGGCACTAACATTACTGAACTTGCTTGCTAAAAGGGAGGTATAAGCTCTGATTAAGAATCAAGGCAAAGTCTATCAGTGAGTCAGTTATCCATGTTGACCTATGTAGGGTGACCAAAGTCCATCAATAAGTCTTTTCTCCATGCTGGCCTGTGTCAGGTGGCACTGAAGGCTGCAGCCATGATGATAAAGTTTGTAGGTCCCATTCGTGATGTCACCCCTCCATGAGACTGAACCAGGACTCCAGCTCAGATGGTGCTCCCCCCGGTACCACCCAGACATGTGGAAAGCATGGAGGGTCAGAACATGCACTGACAAATAAACGGACAAGGATCGTAGATAAGAATGACACTTACAGCAGTCATGTGGGGTGACCTTGTCCGATCCCTTCAAAGCGCAGTATATTTGGATCTCGTAACCTTTACTTGAGTCTGAAGAGATTTACCGTTTCTAACCTTTTCTCATGTCGTTATCACCTAGAACAGGGATTTTATACATTTCTTAAAGCAGGGACCCCCCCAGATGAAAAGCCAAGCAGAGCTGAAGACCTCTTACACAGACCTCAGGGTGAAAACTTCTGCATTCGAAATATGAATCAGTCTTTTTACCCGAACTACACTTTTAACTGAACTTAATAAACCACTTTGACTTAAATGAGCCACATGTGGATATGTCCAAGCAGGGCAGTCAGAGGGGCAAGAGTATGGTGACAGATGCTGGGACACAGCACCTGAGAGGAGCCCTTGAATATGTCAAAATATATGTAAATTTGGGTGGGGTGACATTTTGTCAGGGGGCCCAGAATTTCTAGGTATCCTCCTGTGTCCAAGCAACCTCTTCATTGCAGTGGCCGGACATGGGCATAGAATCATCTAAATCAGTGTTTCTTAACCCAGTCCTCGGGGAACCCCAGACAGTGCATGTTTTTGCTCCCTCTCAGCTCCCAGCCAATCAGGAACACCGAATACTTGGTACAGGTGTGCTGGGAGCTGAGAGGAAGCTAAAACATGCACTGTCTGGGGTTCCCTGAGGACTGGGTTAAGAAACACTGATCAGCTAGACAGCTAAATGCCTAACAGTATTCCCTGCATGAGGAATACGTGTGTTTTTGGGACCGGTCCACCATTGTACACGCTTTCTTCTAAGATGATAACTGAAAAACCATTTGGTGGATCTTTGAAACTCTGCAGAGGCATTGCATGGGTGACAAAATTAGACCAATTAAATTTTGGGATAGACTGCCCCAAAATTGAAGCAGCACCGCAGAGTAGTAGCAAAGAGAAGTGCAGCTCAGACGAGTGACCTTGTCAGCATGGTAACTTATTTGTCTGACCTTTCCAGACACGGTGTAAAGGTGGAGGGGCAATTTGGAAACTCCGACAAACCTTACTATGTTTTGCGGCTGTGGGGGGAACAAGCAAAGTCCACACACATCGAGCCATGGCAGAGACTTGAACCTTGGTCCCAGAGGTGTGAAGCAACAGCATAATGCACTGTAATGCCTGTTGGAAGCTGTATTATGCAGTATTACAAAGATTTGAGCAAACAAATTTGATACAATAAAATTAATAGTATTTGTACACTTCATTCCAGCCTCTAGTTTTTCAGTTGTGTTTTTTTTTTGGCAAGGATACAAACCACCTATCCATCCATTTTCTGTAACCACTTGTCCTGTTCAGGGTCACAAAGGGACTGGAGTTTATGGGCACAAGGCAGGTAACAACCCAGGATGGGACGCCAACCCATCACAGGGCACACTCACACACCAGTCACTCACATATTACACCTATGGGCAATTTGGTGACTCCAGTGAACCTTAGCATGTCTTTGGACTGGGGGAGGGGTAACTCAGATGCCCAGAGGAATCCCCAGGATGACATGGGGAGAACAGGCAAACTCCAAATACGGAGCCACAGCAGCAACTCGAACCCGGGTTCCCCAGAGGTGTGAGGTAACAATGCTAACCACTGTTACGCCATGCTGCCCCCAACCAATTAATCCAAATGTTAAACTAAATTAAAAATTTATTTCAGCACTTGATTGGTGAGTTAGTCCATCGTACATTAGTATGTCATGGCCATGACAAAATATATACAGTATACTGTATATATATCCTCCTGGGCCCTGTCTATACCATTGGTGTGTCTGTTACTGTTCTTACTGATACACGTCATGGAAAGTGTTGGTTACAGCGCAAATGACAAATAAATAGAATATAAAAATTCTAAATATTAATGCCATTTTAAGTCATGGACATTAACATATACACAAGAGAGAAGTAACAAGCTAATTGATGGGGAAAGATTTTGCAAATTGCCATGTAAGTGGGATGGGTAATAAACAGACAGGTGTAGTTTCAGAGTTACGTGTGGACCAGAAGAAGTGTAGGCAGACCAGCCCCCCCCCCCCAGAATCTAGGGGTCCCTAGATGACAGAATTCCCAGAAGTTACATTTATGGATATTAGATAATGATAATTTAAATTATAGAAACACGTCTGTTATTTACATTGTTTAGTAACTAAGGGTGTAACAATATACTATAAGGAAACCTTCAAAGAGGAAAAATATCACTGGAAAGCTGCCTTTTATTTGATTAATTTGAAAGACAAAAAAAGCTAAATAATGCAGATGTGTGGGGAAATGTGTTAAATAATCACCATCATCATATGCAGTAAAGAGCAGAACCATAAAATATTTCACCACAAACTCAAATGACAGACTTCTCTCCTATTTGACTTCTCAATTGAACATAAAATAGAATATAAATAAAACAATATAAATAACAAACATAAAACTTTTTTTTTTACGTTTTCTTCACCGGTGCAGTGGATTTAAGTAAAGAGCGATGATGGTCCTGCAGATGTCTTTGCATAGTAGTGTTGGCTGCTGTGTACGGCATTACAATGCTTGCCGATGGTTTGTGTTTTGTCTGTCACCCTTTCACCGTTTATATTTCCTGCCGGGTTCCCAAAATGCTGCCACACAAAAGATTTAAAAGTGTGTGGGGCGTCTACTATGGTCATTTCGTCAGACGGCGACATGCTTACAGCAGCTGATTTGCGGCGCATTTGCCAGACCTCTTCATGTTGTAATATTGCAAGATCTCGTTATACCCCTATTAGCAACAGTTTTCAGGATAGACAACATAGTCCCGGCTGTAATGGGCTATTCCTCCTCCGAAACCCACAACCCAGCTTTATTACATACTGGAGTAGCAGAAAGTAGCCTAACAGAAGAATAAAAAGTTGCAAAGATAACGTTACATCTCTGTGGTGTTAGGGCCGCGTCTAGGGATCAGTCACACAGAATGATGCGGTGTGTCGTGTGTATGGGGGGGGACATGCGTTTTTGGGGAATTATGATAAACTGGTGGTGGCTTTGGGAAGGACCTGCGCCAAAGCAATAAACAAAAGACACACAACTAACCAAGGAAAGGGAACCATCACTTACCAGCGTGCATCTGTCAGCATCCGTATCAGGCCAATCCTATGAAACATGCAGTATTAAGGAAGAGACAGGATATATAGTGAGGAATGGTCTTGCTATTGGTAATAGTATTGGTACAATACCCCTAATTATTTTTATAATACCATAATAGTACTTATCAGTAGAAATGCATCAGTAGATGTATCAAGACCTTTTCATAGAGAACCCTTAAAAAAATCCATTCTCTATGTCTTGCACAAACCCTACAGTACCATTCTGGTCTCTCATATATGTGACAGAGATTTGCAAGGTCACAATGTTCCCAAGTACTGTAACCTGCTCTAAAGACTGAAAACGCTTCTTTTTAGTTTAATAGAAGACTTCATTGCCATTTACCATGGAGTGGCATTGGTCACTGGAATTTCTTTTTCACTCCAGATTCACTCCAGTTACGACAGTAACAAAGCCATGTGGCATCAGTGGGGATTGAGTGTTTTACTGGGCTCCCCTTTTAAGGCCTAATTGGGACTGGGCAGAAAAGGGGATTCACAAGATGAAAAATAAAGAAGCCATCCAGGCACCAATGAATACGAAACATGCTCCAGTTTCCTGGAGGCTGAAAAACACTGATTTATGCTTTATATTTATATACATTCAGTGCCTAGATTATTATAGGCTCCAATTTACCTCCGAGACCAGAAGCTGTGCATTCCGACAAGCCATTGTGCACACTCGCATTTTACTGAACTGTTATTTTTGTACTCGCGACCTTTCTGTTAACTTTAACGAGGTCATTCTCCGTTGACCTCTCATTAATTAAGTTTTTCGGCCATTGCGATGCCATTGACTATAGGATTGTGCATCACAGTGTTCCCTGTAAACACACTGTGGTGTACGAACCAAGATATTTTCTATCATGGCATCAACAAATGCACCTTGTTCAAAATCTCTTAAATAACACATATTAACCATAGTAATACCTGAGTCTGAAGGTCAGTGAATCTCTTGACCCCATCTGCTTGCTGCTCCATGATTGTTTTCATCCTCCTCTTGAGATTTACTTACTCTCAAGCCCAAATACCCACACACACACACACACACACACACACACACACACACACAGTTGGCTCCCACCCCCCTTCCAGTTCTCTCCCAGTTAACACCCACCTCCAGTTTCCTCCCATTCCAGCCCCCAGTTGGTATCCAGTTACATCCTTGAAAAGTATCATGTGTTTCACCAAGCTGACTGTTTGCTTTGTGCCTGTCCTGCCCCTGTGTCCAACTTTCCTGTGTTTCTCTTATTGACTTTCTGACCTTCTGCCAGTGTTTGAACTATGCATTTAGATCAAGATTTGGATTTGGTCTTCTTCATCTCCCTGTACCTGCCCTACTGCCTGTTTTGACCATAGTTTTTGAAAAAAAAAAAAAAACATGTTACTGCACCTCGATCTTACCTTGTCCAGCTATAACAGAATATTATGGCACATAATAGACCTAGCGGAGGTTGAGGCATGACTGAACGGCCAGGAGGAGAATCTGACTGAGTTGATCCAGTTACTACAAGATGGCTTGCAAACTCCAGTCACTCTCTCAGGGCAGACACCTCCTGTGAGCATTTCCAGCATGTCAGGTCATGGTGTTGTAGCCGCTGCTATTCCCAACATATTACCTTCTGCTGTGTTTATCGCTACCCCTGAAAGGTATGACTGTAATCCTAATAAATACCAGGGCTTCCTCGCACACTGTACTGCATATATTGATCACCACCCCGCAGTGCTCAGAACCAAATAGAACAAGATCCATCTTCTGTAATCACTTGTCCTATTCAGTGTTGCAGGGGGTCCAGAGCCAATCGCAGAGGCTACAGGCAAAAGGCAGGGAAGAACCCAGGATGGGGCACCAACCAATCACAGGACACACTCACACACCATTCTCTCACATATGGGAAACCAGAGTATCCAGAGGAAACCCCACGATGACAACATATATCCATAGAAACTTGAACCCTGGTCCCAGAGGCGTGAGGTAACAGTGCTAACCACTGCACCACCATGCCAGGACAAGATCTCTTTCATGATTTCACCATTAATGGGCACTAGACTGAGTTATTGCCCTATGGAATCAGAATGTCCACATGCTATCTTCTGAGACCCAGTTTCGTGCACTTTTTAAATTAAGTTCTTGATCACCCACACAGCTGGCGCGGATGTGGGAATCCAGATATGTGAGATACACCAGCAGAGTCATATGACAGCAGACTATAGGGTGGAATTTCACATTTAAGCAGTGTGAAATGGGTGGAGGAACCTTCCCCGCTTCCTATTTATCGCAGTCGGCTACATATGAATCTGCAGATCAAGCTTACAAATCCAGGTGATATGCACAGCCTGCATCTGTTTAGTCTGATGTCAATCTCTAAAGACAACCTGTAACATGACCGGAGATGTACGCTGACCTCTAACACTGACTCACATGGATCTACCTTAAGACGCACAAAATCTTTGTTGTCAGCCTCCTCAATCCCTAGTCTTGCTCCCAGTATTTGGGGCACATTTTAGTATCCAGGCAGGACCACTAATGTCACCTGTTCACCCACAAGGATCATGTAAGCTAAGTTCTGCACTGACTCCAAGAAAACAACTGTATGCCAAGGCCAAAAAAAATGTGCATTTCACAAATCCACCATCTCATTTATAGGCTGTGTTGTAGGACTGATATGAATGGATGATAAAAAGGTATCGTTCATTCACTGCTAGCCTGAATCCTAGACTGTCAAAATTTTGCAGCACTTCGTAGACTTTGCAAACCTCTACCAAAAATTCATAGAGAATTTTAGAAGTTATCACCCTCACTAATGCGCATGACTACTAAGAAGATATTGTGGCATGATTCAGCACTCACTGCCTTCCATCATCTTAAGACTCTCTTCATTTCCACACCCAGAAGCAACCTCGCCCAATTCTTCCAGTTGGCATGAAGGTAGATGCCCCCAAGGTAGATATGGGAGTCATTTTATTCCAACACCATGTCTTTCCTTCTAAACTCCTCCCCTATGCATTGCATGGAGAACAGTGAGCTGCTGGCCATCAAACTGACACTTGATGGAAACTTGACACTTCATTGGAAGTGGTAATTTACCCCTTTGTGGTTTTTATAGATCATCAAGACCTGCAACATATCTAAGACGCAAAGAAACTAAACCCAGGCCCTGTTCATCCCTCTATTTTATTTTACAGGATCCAAAATCACCGATGTAGATGCCATCTCCCATCATGCCAGCACCTCAAGATCCTGCCGTCCCCAAAACCCTGTGGTTTGCTTTGTGTGTGGTGACTCCCATTTGAAGGGAATTCATGGAAGCAAGAAGCTTTTATCGCGGAACCAAGTCCCTCGTATGCTCCACCTAACAGGACTTGTGTTCCAACCTGGATTTTTCCCCAGCTGCGACAACTGGTGTCCCTGAGTGCCAGGCATCCTGGAATCACCCATAACACGTAGCTTCTATCCCAAATGTTCAGGAGGCCTCATCTTTTCCAGAGGACATAAGGGGTTCTTTGCTCTCCTGTCCTGTCTGTGTTCAGTCAAAGACTTTTACCTACAGATATGCCTGAGTTCCTCTGCTAAGTACAATGAATGAACTAGTTAACCAAGCTAACCTTTAATTAAATATCATTTAACCAAGTTTTTTGTTGTTTTTCTTGGATGCCAAAAGACAATATCTTGGACCAAGGGCCACAATACACACATTATATATGGGAAATATTCAGTGTCCCAGTGGGAATCCATGGTAGTGTGTGTGTCTCCTACAGTAGGTATCATTCTCAGTCTAATGACCAGATGAAGTGACTGAAACAAGAAATCAGATTTTCTTTAAGGCAGTGTTTCTCCTCAGGTGAAATGGATTAGAACTGCTATCTTTATTGAGCAAAATATGCAGAGCTCACTAGTTTCTACCTCTGTATGCTTAACCAGTTTACCATTTCCCAGTGTATTCTAGGATACCAGCTCCTTCTGTAGTCAGAAAAAGTGCCAGGCTGTACCTTTACCATTACTTCTCACTGGGGTTGTACTCTGAAGGGTTTGCCAATTGTACCCTAGCTGTAGGTAAATGTATTTTTTAACGTACGGAAACGTACAGGCCTCTGAGGAACATTTTTGTATCACCGGGGATTCATTACTGTTGTTTGCACCTTTGGGTACCAAACTGTAACAGGGCACTACTCTCTATCTGGCAGTGTATTCCAGTGTATTCCTGTGGGAGATGGAAGCAGATAATGACCCAGCTGCTGAGTGATTTAAATGAAGTGGCCAGATTTGGGAGAAAGCACATGTTCAACTCCAGAGGTCTGTGGAGATACAGACAGAATATTTTAACCCATTAAAAACTGTCAAACTACCAGCTGCATCACCTATTCTTTGCAATTGCCATCCTGTTTTTGTATTTCTACTTCATGCCATAAATCACTGCTAAAACTAGTTTTCTACAGTGCAGTGACCCCCATTTTTATCGCTGCTAAATCTTCTCCTCCTTCAGATGCTGTAGAACGTGAATACTCAGTTCACACCATGCTGTACTCGCAGTACCTGGTGGACCGAGAGGACTATGGACTTTGGCCATTTGTGCGTCTGCCTGTCCCTGATATCCTGTCTGTCACGGAGAATACCCAGCATGCTCAGCCTGATCATCCTGCTCCTCACCTTAGTGGCGTAGTCGCTTCCAGCAACCATGGAGGTGGGCTGCTGTCGTTCCCCCCCATCTATTCTGCCAGGCTCAGGTTGTTCCTCCTTTGCCTCTCACACCTGTAGCTCATCAACCTGATTTAATTAGCAGGGTTTAAAAGCACCTGGTGTTCAATTACATCTTTATGAAGCAGTGAATGTTTCACCGCAGTGAGGGCTTGTTTTGTGTTTGCCCCTTTTGCTGTGTATGATGTCTGTTTGTTCTTCTGGATTTATGGCTCTTCATCCTGGGATTCTGATTTAGTGATTCTCCTGTGTTGCGCTGAGTAACACTGTTACCTTCTGCCTGTGTCTGGACTATGGATTTGGATCGAGATTTAAATTTGCTTCTTTTCACCTGTCATTATCTGCTTGAAGACCCATTGTCTGTTCAAGCCAACAATGTTACATTGTGATTTTGGACATGAGACCTCATGCTAATGTACTCGAGTTTAGTCATTATTAGTCATCTAGATACACTGTCAGAAAAATGGCTGCAACCCTGGTACAGTTCTGTTCCTCGAGGTACCAACAACATTAATGTACCACCAATGGTACAGAAATGTTCCTCAGAGTCCATTGAAATGTCTTACGTCCTCCTGCTGTCCCTGTTTAATGTACAGAGATTTTTATACGTATTTAATTTTAGCTATAGGTACTTAAGTGTGTAACCTCTGTTTAGGTTTTTCTATATTTTATATTCTATGCACCATGGGGATAGCTGGGTGAAACGGCATTTCGATGCATGATATACCATGTATATTGCTGTATTGACAATAAATCCCTCTTGATTCTTGATTTCATTTACCTAGAGCTAGGGTACAGTCGGCAGACCCCTGAGGGTAACATTACATGTAACTGCACCCTTAAAGGTACAAATTGGTACTTTTTTCTGACAGTGTAACAAACCTGCTAGTCAATAATGATAGATAGCACATTAGACTGTAAAAGGCAAATAGATGAAATAAACAAACAAACATACATTACTAGGTCATCCTGTGCTCCCCAGAAAGCCAATCTTTTGGCTCTTTAGATATAGTTGAGAAACCTCTAAGCCCAATGTGCTGTAGCTGTACTCTTAATGTTATTGTATTAAAGTTGTATGTGTGTGTGTGTGTGTGTGTATATATATATATATATATATATATATATATATATGCAAAATATGCAAAAACAGCATCCCAGACTCACCAATCCATAAGTTTAATCATAGAATTTGACAACCCTGTCCGCTAACGGAAATTGACTACTGTCATGAAAACTGACCTTGACTGATCATAGGCAAAAAACCTACCTGAAGAAAAGCTGCATTAAGATATTACTGTTATTATATTATGCAGCATTTGTAGTATGCACTACTTTACAAGTACATACGAAAACCTGGGGTTTAAAGGGAATTTCAAGGCGCAATTAAGCTGGTCTGAAACTCCTTCAACCACCTAACCTTTGTCTTACCATTTGTTTATGTATTTGTTTTTGCACTAATGGCCGAATCAAATCAACACCCAAAACGAAAGGCATCGCAAAAAGGCTTCCCAATACATCGCAGCACTGCCCTCTATAGGTATGACCTGATCCGCCCCCCAACCCCCTCCCACTGAGAAATTGGAAGCTTTGAAGAAATAGAAAGACGTATCAAGCTTTAAATTGTTCAACCCCCTAATCAGTTTGATTTTACTTGGTTTATTCTAATATTCCATTGTGATGGCTCAGACAAAGCAATACATATATAAATATAGATGTCTGCAGATATATTTAAAAAAATGGACCTAACCGTTGACTGGGAATAAAATGACAGATCTGTGTGCACAGCGATGCCACCCGTACCACTCGCAGGATTTTGGGGGACAGCCTCCCATACCGGTTCATGCAATTTTCTTTTTTTTTCTTTTTCAACGGAGCACGGCATCGGTTTAAAAATAAATGATGCATGGATTTCTTGTTTACTTCAGCCAACACTACACTCCTTTGTTTTGTAAAACTTGATTTTGTCCATATTTATCGGAAAAACAGTATGCGCTCTACCGGGTCTGCCGTCACGTTTGCCGGCGTGAATGAGGCAATTCAGTGCTTGCAGCGTGCGGCCAAAGAGCTGCGAAACTCTACTTTAAGGATTTCACAGTCGAGCAAAGGACAGCTAAAACAACAAGTAACGATGGGCAGAAAACACTGTGATACTTATTTTTTTACATTAAAGAAGTCCGACCAGGTAAGAAATCGACATTTTGTACTTATAGTTGTGTTGTTTGCGCGTTTCGGGAAATAAATGATTTTCTCTTATGGTGCTTAAATGTATCCCGTCACCGACAGAGATCAGACAGGCACCGGATCACACAAAATAGTGAAAATACACATATATGAAAAAGGGAAGCGATTTCATTTTCGTTCGATCGCACTCCGCAGACCGACGGAATGATACCAAATTCTATGGCCTTTGTAGAATCTACCAGATTCCTGATTTATGTCCGGTTGTTTGGAAGTCCTTTTATGATCACATTTTTTTAAAAGCATTTCTGTCTTTGGCCTTGGAAACAATTTCATTTATCAAGGGAAACTAAGAAGTTATTGTAGGTTAATTTTCTATAGAGAACAAATACTCGGAGTAATAGTTTAGAGGGGAAA
>JAODLC010000038.1:22685906-22696858 GCA_026781145.1 Hippopotamyrus pictus | reverse complement strand
ACACCCATATGACCTCTGACCCCTGACCTGGCAGCTTCTTCTCCGTGCCCTGCTGCTCCTCCTCTTCTGGCTCCTCACTATTCTGCATTGAAAGCATTGAATCTAATGCATTCCCTCCTCGCAGGCCATGCAAAATGCTCTCCTCATGCGTCCTGCATAAAATCTTGACTGAAAGTGTTCCCTTTAAAACAGATGCTTTTTTTTCACACAGCGTCATGTTTATTAATTCCTTCTTAATTTTTAGTTTCACGGAATGTACCTTATCAGGAACAAGTTATGATTATAAACCATTGCTGACCTAGGGCTAGGCATTCTATTAATGTGTTATTTAATTAGTTATTTTGTGCAATTGCTAGTTCAAGTTAGACAAACTAAAGTCTGAATCTATTCAGCCCAGACTGGAAACCAAGGTCTTATTCAGTCCTATTTTTAAAATACAACTCATGTCAAACAATGCTTTTAAGCACCTAGAAATAACAATATTTAGAATACTGTATGAATATACTGTACACTATTTAAAATGCTTAAAAATTATAAAAAGCAATACTTAGAACTAAAACAATAATATAGAACTGACAACTTCAATGCAGAAACTACTTATATAAGACTAATTCTCAACTCCTTAATGCAAACGTAACTATTTTGATTAGATAGATAGATAGATAGATAGATAGATAGATAGATAGATAGATAGATAGATAGATACTGTAGATAGATAGATAGATAGATAGATAGATAGATAGATAGATAGATAGATAGATAGATAGAGCGAGCTCTCTGCAATTTCAGTATGCACTCGTCAGCTGCCTGACCTGTTTCCCTAACATAGACATTTCTCAGTGATGCTCATCCTTATATTCTCACAGCTTTCCTTTGGATCTAATAAATTGCGTGCTATTAGAAATGAATTTATGATTTTACCTAAACTACGTCTGAAATGGAAATATTGTATGCTCCAATTCACTGCAAAATTGTGAAGACTTTGGAATGAGATGAGGTACCATGAAACAGTGATTACATGTGGAATGAGTAAAAAAAAAATACCAGGGACTTAATAATATTCCCATTTGGATTTCGGTCATGGTTAGAATTTCACACAGAGATTCAAATAAAGAAATGTATTCGGCCATTAAAAATAAGATATTAAACTCACTACATGTATTTGTTAAGTGATGTATTAGAAAGGTGGTTTGAGGTTGTGACAGATGTGACTTTATAAATGATAATCTGTTATTTCTTGAAGAGTTACTGTACTGTGAACAACGGACATTGAGAAATTATTGTGCAGTGGGACTAACAATGCCCAGTGGTCATAGTGAGAAAGAGCTGATGTAACTAAGGACCCCAAGGGAAAGGCAAGTGGACAGGGGCAGGCAGGAAACGCACATACTGTGAATGATTTTGCTCTCTGCAAGCCGTTCAGTATGATCTTATGGTGATAAGAGGCTGACTTTAAACAACTTGGGTTAAAAAAAACTGTACAGGTAGATAGCAGACTGAGCAGGACGTTGCAATGACCAGAGAAATCTCTTACGTGAGAAGTCAAGCACATCTTTCTTATGGAAGTCCTGGATAGACCTGGAGAGTAAGAACCTCATCTCATGCTTAGCCTTAGCACAGGAGATCCTGCTGTTATCTTGGCATAAGGGGAAACCTAATGAAACATGAAGGGACTAAGAGGAGCCCTTCATCCATTCATCCTTTTTTCTGTAGCTGCTTATATTCTATTCAGGGTCACAGGGGGTCGGGCTTATGCCAGAGGCTATAGGTGCAAGGCAGAGAACAACCCAGGACGGGGCACCAACCCATCACAGGGCACACTCACACACCAGTCACTCACACCTATCGGCTATTCGGTGACTCCAGTTAACCTCAGCGTGTTTTTGGCCCGGAGTACCTGGAGAAACCCCATAACACAGAAAGAACATACAAACTGCACACACATGGAGCCCTGGCAGAGAGCTGAACCCAGAGGTGGGAGGCAACAGTGCTAACCACTGCAGCACTGTGCTGCCCCATCCATATGACCGTCCATCCATCCATCACAACCGCGTATTCTGCACATAAGCCTGGAGCTTACAAAGCACATGACACAGAGAAGATGGAGGGCAGGTGGTCTGAGCTCTTAAAATGATTTGCAGGAAACTACACAAGCAGCACCTTAGGGAATATGGATTTAAAGTGTTAAAATTATGTTTTTGTCTAACTTTTAATATTTTACGTAATATTTTAAGTTGCTGTCCATTTGTAGTAAATAGTTATACAATGTTATTAGAAATGTTATTAGTCTTATTGATGTGATTAAAATATTCATTTTATTTGTATTTTATACAGTATGGATATATTTCATTTTTTCAGTTATCTGCTGCATTGCCATGGTTCAGTTTTTGAAGGAGTACATTGTCAGAGTACATTTCTTTTGAGATAATCCATTGAAAGTTAAAACATATCAAGATTAAAATAATCTGCTTTTAAAATTCATCATATGCAATCTCTTCTAGCATAATAAAAACAGAAAAAAACGAAGACATGTCTGTTACAAGCGTGTTGTTCCATGTGCATGTAAAGCAGCTTCAAGGTAAACTTCATGCAGCGTATTAAAAAAAAACAAACTGAGGTGGATCATGCTGAAAGGGTTTCAGGATTGATTCTAAACCTGTATATGGGTTTCACTTTCAAAAATCTTATAAGAAATTCTTAACTGATATAAAATATGAAGCAAGTACAAATCTGTAAAGTATGAACATTAAATTTCATAATAATATTGTGTTTTTGTTACTTGTTTCTCTACATTTCTTTAATAATAATGTGTACATCCCTCACCTGTGATGAGTGGTTGTAAGATGGATGGATGGATGATGCATACTAACTACATATGACTACATACTAAGCATCTACAAGCCATTTCTCAGATTTCAGTGATCAAGGCAACTTGTTGTCAAAGCCGGAAAATTCCTACAAGATAAAGTTTCATGTTTATTCTGTGTTAAATGAGCAATGTCGTCACGCTGACCCGGCAAGTTTCAATGTCTCCGAGATTTCACTTCCCATCTTCATCTTTCTGTTCTGATATGGCTTATCTATTCTCTACCTTTCTCTATATGCACATTTTCTTTTATTTTATAATTGAACTTTTTGGTTTTTTCAAAGTTGTCATGTACTTATTCATTTTGTTGTCATTCTGATTAATCTCGAGAAAGAGGCTGTCTGCCTGCATGGGTTTGTTTGTTTTGTTTTTTGTTGCTGTTGATTGAAAGGACAGCACTCACCGGGTATTCAGAGACTTTTATATTTATTTTTGGTGCTTTTAGCGACGAGGGTGATAATATCTGAGCCCCCTCTTATTCTCAAAAAAACATCTTTCAAAACATGTGCAACACAGCCATTAACTGGTGCAGCACTGTGGGGAGGACAGCAGCTTATGAAGGCCCCCCCTCTCGGCACGGCTGCAGCCAAAGCACATATCAGCAGCTATACCTATATGACGGAGATGCAGGGCAGATTGAGAGTCTGTGGGACATCCTCAGCGCTAAGCACTTCTGTTGTTTCTCTCCCAGCAGAGCCTGGATGGTTTCTGGTGAATTCCATGACCCCGTTAAACAGAGCAAGCACAGTCCGGTTTGGCAAACTCATAAGCTCTGTGTTTACATTTACTGAATGCATCAATAAGTCTGCTGTCTCCCGTTGGGCTCTGGTTCCCCCAGGGCACATCCGAGGAGGCCCTACAAATCCTGGCTCCCTCCTGTGCTTTTTACAGAATATACCCACACCGTGCTTTTCACAGAATATACCCACACCGTGCTTTTCACAGAATATACCCACACCGTGCTTTTCACAGAATATACCCACACCATGCTTTTCAGTCTTTTCTTGAAATTCAATTCTAACTAAAAAGAAAAAAAAAATCATCTATATATTTTTTGTTTCAATATTAATTATATCCGTCTGTTATATATTTTTCTTTTATATTATTGTAACATGAAGTTTTATAACATTTTTTCCAAGTCATTATGTATATTATACATGCATTATTCTATTGTATTTTACTGTCAGATTTAGACTTAAGTTATAGAAGTGTTTGTGTGAGAAAAGAAGTCAGCATCTAGACTCATAAACAAGATGCGGGTGAAATTTGCAGGCAGAAAATGCGAAGGGGTGAGTGAGTACTTCAGTGTTGTGGGTTTTGATTAATGAATATGTAAATCAGCGTGTTCACAAGAGAAAAGTATGTAAATATATGCATGCAGTAGAGAACAGCAGTTTATCTGGGTGAATTGCAGTGCAGCCCCTGCGATTTCTAACACCAGGTTAAGGCAGGTGGTAACCTCAGTCAAGGCAGACGTCCAGCATCACGCTGGGAATTACTAAAATCTACCGTTACAATATCGTACAATCAGACAAAACAGTCCGTCAGTGTCAGGATTCTTCCGTGTCATTTGAAATCATTATGATAAAATATTAGGTAACGCTTTACATTAACTGCACCTTTATAATGCCTTTATAATGCTTTTGTAGAAGATACAGTGCACCTTCATAATGCATTTATAGCATTATTGTACATTAACAACAAACATTATATGATAACAAACATTGTGATCCTATAATTGTATGTTTGTTATTAATGTATATTAAAGCTATGAAGGTATGTGGAGGATGCTCAGGTGTCGTTACATGCTGCTTTTGAATGAATGCGTTATGAAGGTGCGTTTAAGATAAAGCGTTACCAGATATTGTATAAAAAAGCACAATCCACAAGGCATTTCAACTCTGCACTGTGTATTAAACTATTGGCTCATAACACGGCAACCTTTAAAACGATTATAGACTGACAATGTATTTATATTTTATTATTTGTTGGTAGATACCATTGTCCAAAGTGATGTACAAGTGGAAGACATCACAAGCATAGAGCTGGACAGGAGCCAGCTTAGGTGTGAGGGCTGTTGCTCTAATGAAGGATCACTTACAAGAAAGTTACTGGAGCAAGAGCTACTGCCATTAGACTCTTCCACTCACTCTAGAAATCTTATGATAAATCTATATTATTTCATTATAAACCTAAAATCAGTTACATAAAAAGCATCGGGGTAGTTTGAAAGCCTTAATGACTATTTATAAGGTTATAAAACTGTTACATACATGTAAATGCATGTGCATGTGTGTGCAGACTTGTCTCAAATTCAGAATCTCACTCCAGCCAGCTGACCAAAGTTGGCAGCCCTGTTTAACATTTAAGTACCTCCCATTAGGAAAGCTATCGAAATAAGTAACGGCAAGGGAATGCAATGGGAATTACGTATGAGTGTAAAAGGCTAAGTGAGCGGAGTGTGGCCTTGTGGGTTACGACTCTGTGTGTTATTAGAAGGTCAACAGTTCAAATCCTGTCTGGCAAAGTGATGTCACTGGCAGAATGATGTCACTGGCAGAATGATGTCACTGCCAGGCCCTTCAGTGAGGTCGTTAGCCCTAGTTGGTCTTCCTGATTCCTCGCACAACATAAACTGATGTGCAGCTATTCTGGCCTAAAGATAATCAATATGCATTTATCATATTTTTGCTTGCAATTGAAAGCACAAATTATTCCTGCCTACCCACAGTTTGTTCTCAGGTGGTTCAGCGAGGTGATTATACATAGTATTTCAAGAAAGTGTTTCACTGTATTTCTTATATTATTGAATGTAAGCTACCTTTACAACATGTAGTAAATGTCACGGACATGATACTGAAAAATATACACACAGAGTGAGGTGAGAGGAACACAGTCATCAAGAAAAACAGTTAAATACACCAGGCAGTAAACCACAGGGTAGGAAAATATCATGGCCCAAACACAGCACTTAAATGGCATGGCCCAGGGGCATATTTTATTGAATGTTTCTCACATATTCAGTGTGCTGTGACCAAGCTTGGCTACCTTGGAAAGCACTATGGGTTGAAGAGTTGACTGCAGCAAAGCAGAGGGCAGAACTGTACAACAAAGAGAGCACAGTGTTAATACATTATATTTATGTATAAAAGGAGCTCGTCTAAATGGTAGGATGGTAGCAATTTGGGCAGCACTGCTGATTCACACCTTCTGCTTTGGAGGATTCATGTGGAATTCGCATATCCTCCCCACGCCGGGCAGGTTAGCAGCCATAGTCCAAACTGGCGCCTCTAAACTCTAAATTAGGAAAGTATCCTTTTTTCTGCATATGTTGCAGGGAGCCAAGTACCAAACAATATGCATCATTCAATTTTCAAAACTAATAACGAAGCTTTAGCTATCCCAGCATGCTGGAGAGTGAGACGGATCGCTTGCGTTCCCCCTGAAAGCTCAGCTTAATGGATATAACACAGACACACTCATCCTGGGGTAGTTAGTGCACAGGACTGTTTCAGAAAGTGCATTGTCTTATTTGTCCTGGGCTATGTAAAGTAGTACAGTGACTTAATATTCACGCACCATGCAGAATAAAACATCCGCATGAATTCAATCGCTTGCATTCAGATTAATAGCTATGCAGACAGCTAACTGCTCCCTGCACATTATTCACAGAAAATCAGATGCATCATTGCAGTGTCTGAGGTTTAAACATGCTATTTAAGTACTTAACAGGAATAACATTCACAAAATAAGCTACTTAAAAAAATAATAGTGATTTTATGAAGCACTGCGCAGTCATATTAAGATTTCTTCTGTACCACACAAGCACATGAATGAATGTATCCTTTACGTTAAGTGCTTTCATTCAGGAAATGGTAAAATTCTACTCAGTAGCTTACTGTCAAAAAGATGAATCCTATGAGTAATAAATAGCCTAAGAACAGCTATAGGATTTATGTGTTCGGACATGACGTATGATGACTGAAAGATTATTGTGCGTTAAAACACAAACTAGCCAGTTACTGGTGCTACCAGTGGTTTTAAATTAGTTAACTAATTGAAGGTAGTTATGAAGCCTCCCCCCACACACAGCCAGTTAACCTCTTGTTGTTTGAGTAAAAGTTTACAGTTGAAATGGATGCTTGCATTTGATCCCTAGAGATCAGCTTTTCTGAAATAGGCTCTCCGTAGGCTTGTTGATGTTGAGCACAATTTATAAAAGCATAGAGCACATTGTAGGCTATGATTTCCATTTATCTTTGCTCTCAGCGCTGCTTGTTTCTCAAGGATTCCTTTTCATTGTATCCGTGACACATCCATCCTCTTTAGATCCATCATTCCTTTATTATTTGTAACGATTTCCGTTTGGCTCCATCGGCGTTCCCCGTTGGTCAGCACTGCGAGCTGCAGCTCTTGCAGGGATCCATCTGCGGTTCTTTGTTCTCTGTTTGGCTCTGGAGCGCATCCACATGCGTGTGCGTGCCTGTCCGTAACACAGGATCTATTTCTGCTGTCTGTGAGTGTCTGTAGGTGCCTTCCATGGCACTGGAAGCTGACCCATCCCCCAAGCCCAGGCAGAAACGCACAAAGGATGCCCCTCAGACTGCTCCCGTCATAATTCTCTAATGAAGTACATGCTTGAAATCCTGATCTGTGTTCTCCAGACCTGCTCAGGATGCACATTTTCCTGTGAGCATTATTGCTTTTCCAGCCAAATTTTTACAGCGCATTAAATTGCCACTTTAATCTTTACCTCATGCCTAATGAAATAATGCAGTTTGAGCCGTGGAAGTGAGAG
Organism: Hippopotamyrus pictus; assembly: GCA_026781145.1. Lineage (NCBI taxonomy): Eukaryota > Metazoa > Chordata > Actinopteri > Osteoglossiformes > Mormyridae > Hippopotamyrus > Hippopotamyrus pictus. The sequence continues at coordinate 22,689,194 of JAODLC010000038.1, read as the reverse complement.
AGCCTTATTTATCATTGTTATAAAGAAGTTTTGCCTCTCTTCTCTGTCAGCTAAAATTATTACCTTCATATTCCACCTGAATTTCTGTTAAAGTTTTAAAATGGCTGCCAGTGCTTGCGTGATGCAGTGCACTGGTATAGCACTGGAATAATTTCTTGTCACTGCGCTTATATAGGCTGGCTAAACATGCTACTAGACTTCATCTAGACAAATGATTTCCCAAACCATAAGAACACAATGCTCCGAATTTTTCCTCAGGACTATACAGAATATGTTGAGACCCTGGGGTATATTTATGCATACTGTTTACTACTTACTATTTATATATACCGAGGGCAGCCAAGCAGCAAAGCTAGCCAGGGAATTGGTCTTGTCTTGGCTGGGTATGTGTTATACAGTGTTAACCGACATTAGAAAGACTGAATCCTCCTCACTGACATTTCACTGCCCTGGTGTTTATGTAGACAGTGGTTCAGGATTATTATTTTCCAACCTCCAAAGAACCGAAATGAATCCATTAATAGCTCAATATTCGATTTAGCATACAAAGAGTCTACAGTGGCTTTTCTGCTTGATCTTCATCCGACTCCTCTGCCCTCCCACCTTTCCTCTGTTAGTCCGGGTGTGCCGTGCTGTAAATTGGCCCATTCTGCAGTCTACCGTAACTTTAACAAGACGGCGCAGTCAAAGGGTAAGATCCCACCTATCACAGCCCTCCCATAAATGCTCGCCACAAGTGGGTACTGTGCCTCTGTGAACAACACTGCCACTGCCCCTTGACATCTCGCTAAGCGAATTTAATAATAAATGCCAGAGTCTGGCCAGACTAGGTGCCGAAACGCTGGAAGTGAAATGAGCGCCACTGGACCGTCAGCTCAGCAGTCCGCTGGCCACGACCGTGTTTAATTGCACCTTTTTGCAGTAATGAAAAGCGAACTGCAGCAGCTCGGCTGACGGGTGGGAGGGGCTGCCAGTTAATTGCGTTATTTATTTACATTAACGTGCTTAGCCTCAGTGCTTGTTCAGAGTGACCTACAATGCCTTTTTGCTCTTTGTAATACTAAAAATAGAACAAGATTTAATGGAGAAAGACTCCGATTATGATTTTGGTTTTTTTTTTGTGCTGTGATACCTGCTGCATTCTTTTCTGCTTTTAATTATACATAATGTGTTCAGCTTCAGGGTCCCAGGCAGGCACAGGACACGATGCAGTGAAACGCCCTAGACGGGATGCCAGCCCATTACACTGCGCTCGCACTGTCACACACAATGGGCAGCTTAGGGAGGCCAGTTTTTGGACTGCAGTCACAAGCACTTCCAAACACTGAGGGGAAATGCAAACTCCATGCACATAGAGCTGGGGACGGCTTTTGGGCCCCGGAGCTCCCTGAGTGCTCCGTCATGCACTGAAGCAGCATGCTACCCTACATACCATGGCTTCCCAAAGTCTGGGCCGTGGTCCGAATGCGGACCGAACCTAAGGTGATCTGGACCCCGCCGTTAATGCACCTTATGAATCAATATGTTTAACATAAAAAGGTGATTTGAAGTACAAGAACAGAATGTAGAACCAACAAACTTCACACACACACGACTCATGATAATTGCACCCCCCCAATGACAGAGTCAAAATATCAAAACAACAATCAGTGAGCGTTAAACCAGTCTTTACATTAAGTTCCCCTTTTTTATTATATATTGATATATAGATATCAAAAGTTATTCTTAATTCAATAAAGTTCATGGAATGTTGTTTTTTTGTTGAAAGCTATTCTGGACCCCTGACTTCTGAAATCTGATGTGGACCTTTTGAAGGTTGAGAACCTCCATATGTTTTCTTAACAGTAGAGATGTTAGTACATTTTATCCAGGTTAAAAGGATCCATGTGGCTTGAGCCCCTTTTTAAGACGACTTCGTTTGGCTTCCATTGGAGTTCTGGGCATGTCTGGCCGAGCAGAGACCCAGCAACAGACCCAGGACACGCTGAGGGATTTTACAGCTGCTCTGGGACCTCCTGGACCTCAGAGGCTGAAAAAGGTTGGTCTGTCCTCCTCAACCAGCAGCATCCATAACCTTCATCATGATTGAAGTGGAGAGATACATAGATTGATACCTGGCAATGCAGTTAGCATTCTGCAGTAAGGTACTCGAAATGTAAAGGTGCCATTAAACAGAATCATCCTTGCGTATAATGAAACTACTTTAGACAAAATTGCTGCGTGTGAAAAAAAGTATGACAGGATGTCAAGTTTTGGCATTTAGCATGTGCATCAAATAAGTAACACCGGTTAGATAAGTCAGAATGATTGGTCTTTGCATTTAACAATGCAGGGGTGCAGGAATGGGTCAGGGTTACGACTTGTGCCTGTGCTCAGAATGTTTCTGTCTCATGGCTAGCAGAGTGATGTCACCATCGGGCCCTTGAGCAAGACCCTTAACCCCCCAGCTCCAGGAACACTGGCTGAGCCTGCTCTCTGATCCTCACTGTGGACAAAGGCCCTGCTAAGTAAATAAAATTCAAAAATGGAAAGATGGATTTAAATTAAACTGCAGTAGGTAGCAGGTAACATTTATTTTTTTGTAAAAAATGATTATATATTTATTACATATAATATATAATATTTATTGATATACACACACACACACACACACACTAGTTTCTTCAATGGACTGACATCCCATCCAGCATGTTTCCTGCCTTGTATAGAACAGATTAGATACTTTGAAAAATCCCCATGGGGAGATTGAAGAATATCTCACTCAGTCCATTTTCTGTTGTTTTCGAGATGAGATCACAATGACCTACAGTCAGGCTTCCTCGTCATTTATCACAGTGCTGGGCACCGAAGCTCACTCAGTCCTCCTGTAATTCATAACGTCTCTCGTGGACTGAGCCATTTTTGAAAATTTGCTCTTCGGATGTCTTTTCGCCACATAATAAGTAATCTCATCTTACTGTCCATGAGACACACACACAGATGAGACGTCAGTGCAGGGTTGGCCAGTGTTCAGCACCCCCTGGAGCAATTGATGTCGAGGGCTGTTCTCAAAAGCCCACTAGGGGCATCTGTCTGCTGGCCTTGGGGTTCAAACACGCTGAACCACAAAGCACCTGCCAAAACGCCGATGCTTGGTATTCTCTGACCAGGAGTCAAACCCAGACCATGGTGCTGAGAGTACCGAACCCAGACCATGGTGTTGAGAGTACCGAACCCAGACCATGGTGCTGAGAGTACCGAACCCAGACCATGGTGTTGAGAGTACCGAACCCAGACCATGGTGCTGAG
>JAODLC010000038.1:22663201-22674395 GCA_026781145.1 Hippopotamyrus pictus | reverse complement strand
CTGTGTGAATTGGTGACTGAATGGCTGTGTTCTCTGTGCCTGTGTGAATTGGTGACTGAATAGCTGTGTTCTCTGTGGCTGTGTGAATTGGTGACTGAATGGCTGTGTTCTCTGTGCCTGTGTGAATTGGTGACTGAATAGATGTGTTCTCTGTGCCTGTGTGAATTGGTGACTGAATGGCTGTGTTCTCTGTGCCTGTGTGAATTGGTGACTGAATAGCTGTGTTCTCTGTGTCTGTGTGAATTGGTGACTGAATGGCTGTGTTCTCTGTGCCTGTGTGAATTGGTGACTGAATGAATGTGTTCTCTGTGCCTATGTGAATTGGTGACTGAATGGGTGTGTTCTCTGTGCCTGTGTGAATTGGTGACTGAATAGCTGTGTTCTCTGTGCCTGTGTGAATTGGTGACTGAATGACTGTGTTCTCTGTGCCTGTGTGAACTGGTGACTGAATGACGGTTCTCTCTGCCTGTGTGAATTGGTGACTGAATGACTGTGTTCTCTCTGCCTGTGTGAATTGGTGACTGAATGACTGTTCTCTCTGCCTGTGTGAATTGGTGACTGAATGACTGTTCTCTCTGCCCATCTGCCTCTCACTCCATTCAGCTCAGAATTAACTCAAGATTATTGGTCACTGAAAATGGAAAGGTGGATTAATATGCACTAATTAATGATTATAATTAATTGAAATGAATGCCTGGCCCATGATAGCATAGAAGGTTATTAAGGAGACAGACTCCAGACGTAAGTGCAAAATGGAAAAAAACAGAAACAAATAACACCAAAGATAGAACTGGCAAGTGACTCTTCACATTAACATCTGAAAATAATTTATAAAAAAACGTAAATAGCCCCTTGTCATCAAATAAATCAGATTGATTAACTTCTGACAATAAATTATAATAATAAAATATCTTTTTTTAATGTAACAAAATTTTTAATGTAAATCTTCATATTATTATAAGTAGTAGGATATGAACAATGTTAGACACCCCCCCCCCCCCATAAGTGGGAAGAAAGGGAGAGTTGACCAGACACTGGGTTGGACCAGCAGTGAATACTGGGATCAAAGTCGGATCGAAAAGAAAGGCAGTGGTATCACCAATCACTAAAGGCTGGTGAAAAGTTTTCTTCCTACTCAATAAAACTCATCAAATGTAAAAAAGTGCCATCCTATTGGTCATTTTGTTTTTTTAACGCATCCAAATACTGCAGAAATGAAGTTCTCTCTGAATAAAAAAAAATGACAATGCAATACCCCAAACTAAATGTTTGGACACAAAGGACGGACCCCCGCTTAGTAACTGTTAACAGGAATGGGGGGGTCCCTTGTTTCCTCCAGTCACCACTCCATTCCTTCTCCAGCACATTTGGCATCCTCTTAGTCTGCAGGAAGCAGAGCTGCATGATCCTCCATGCATTTGGCCGAAGCTGCGCAGTCATACACTCTGAAGTCGTCAGTGAGTAATGTCAGTGCTGTGACAGATCAGTTATTAAGTAGGTAACAGAATTTAGTTTATATATACCAAATCTTGACTGTCTTACTCATCAAAAATGTTATTTTTAGTGTACATGGCCGTCTTCCTCTTCCTTCAGGATGCTGCCTTCACCATCCTTCTACACAATATATCTTAACGTACAATTTACTTTAACTAAGGTAACTGGAGTTTTGGTATACTGAAAAAGCATTATACATTTTCAATTACAAATAATACTGTGAAAATCAGACAGGAAAGGCATTTTAATTCACAATCATTTCATTATTCGCATAGAGTTCTATATCAGACTCATCTGAAGGGCATGTAATGTATAAGACGTTGCAAGATAAGTTTGGAAGTCCTACCACAAAGAACTAATGTCTATGCCTTGCTCTGCTCATTGTCATGTTAAAAAAATTATTTGCTATAATGTGATGTATCTATTTTTTTTCCTTATTTTGCTCAACAAATGCAAAAATGAAAACTACAGTATTTACCCATTTAACTGTGACCATTATCTAAGAAAATTGAGTTTTGTTACATTTAATAATCTTGTTGTTTTCTTTAAAATTTGAGAAACACTGCATTAACCTTGCAAAAACCACAAGATTAAATTTTTAATTTTGTTTGATTAATGCAGTTACAATAATCAGATTCATGGCATTTAATGTACATCTACAAAATAAATGTGATATGTGTTGCAATCATCTCATGCTGCTTAGTGGCTTTTCATGCAAAACATGAATAATAAACAAAATATCAAGTGCTTTTACACTTGCTTTTACATTCATCTTTACATTCGCTTTTACACTGGGTTTTACATGTGCTTTTACACTGGCTTTACACTTGCTTTTACACTGGATTTTACACTTGCCCCACACTGGCTTTTACACTTGATTTTACACCTGCTTTTACACTGGCTTTTACGCTAGTTTTTACACCTGCTTTTACACTTCCTATCTGTGCCACATACAATCAGCGTCACAGCACAGTGATTCCCTGTCTCTGCAGAAATGAGCCATATTTAACATGTTTGCATCCTTGAGCCTGATACTCAGACCTATACTCATATCTATATTCCTGTGTAAATGTTAAACTATAAGCTGCTTAAATTCTCAAAAAAAAAAAGAAACAGCTGCGCAGAAACAAATAAAAATAAAAATGAAATTGTGTTCACTAGAGAATTGGCATATTAGGGCAAAAAGATAATAATTCACAAAGCGAACAGCTAGAAGAAGCTGACTGTAATCCCTAAGGGGAGTAAACAACGGAATCATTAGCATTAAACCTAGTGCTAAACTTAAAAGTCTCCTTGTGTGAATATCACACATTACACAATTTTACAGCTGTTAAAAAAGCATATGGGAATCTTTTCTAGCTGGGGGGCAGCTGTCACGGCTGTCATGGTAGCTCAGCGGTTAGCCCTGTGTCCTAACACCCCTAGGGTTTCTTGTTCATATATTTGCATGGGTTTCCTCCAAGTGCTGCACTTACTGCCATCTAAAAACACCCAGTTAGGTGAACTGGTGACTCTTTCTTACTCCAGTACTACGAGCGTGTTCTGCAACGGACTGGCATCTCATCCAGGGTGTCCCCTGCCCTACAGGATCCCATCCAGGGTGTCCCCTGCCCTTCAGGATCCCATCCAAGGTGTCCCCTGCCCTTCAGGATCCCATCCAGGGTGTCCCCTGCCCTACAGGATCCCATCCAGGGTGTCCCCTGTCCTACAAGCTCTGCACATGTCCTTACCCGAGTGGGTAACTGTAACGGTTATGAAAGGGGGGTGAATACCTATTATGGCTCAATGTTACAGACCGGTTAGAACTGTGGTTATCATACTTTTTGTCCAGAGACACTCCCCAGAAATCAGTGGTCAAGTCTCTCCCTTTTGATGTGGTGTGGCCCCCATTATTATGTTTGTGAGGGGGGTGGATGGGGGGGGGGGGTACTAGCATATTCAGAATACCATCTCACAACTCTTCTCAATGATTTGCCAACTCCCAGGCCTTTGCAGATGAATCAGGTGGCATCCTCTCTCAGATAGCTGCTAGTTAGATGTATAGGTTACTGCAGATCGTCTATAATCTAAGTGGACCCTAAGTGGAGTCACAAGAGAGCAGGAAGATCAGCATATTATTAATACATGGCATAATGATACAGGGGTGGAAACATTTGGGTGCAATATAAAAAGCCTCTGTGGACTGAACTGTATCAGGATAATAAAAAGATGTGAGGCAGAGAATGTAAGAAACCATTAGAAGGATGTGAGACAGTCAGATCAGCCACGGCATAGTCAATGCTGCCAGTGACCCGCAGCGGCAGGGAAAGCACACAGACGGCCCTCATCTCTGAGCAGACCTCTTCCTGAGCTTTGCTAATTACAGCACGTAGAAATGTAGACAAAGCAAATGCACAAAACTGAAAATTACAATAATAACGGAAAAATCGGAAATGCACATAACCACAGAAAGTTCTGGATAAGCGGGATCTAGTGAATGTGCTTTTCCCACAATGTGTGTCACCTTAACAACTTTTTTAAGAGTTTAATAATTCATTCTATATTTTGTTTCACATAAATTAATGCTGGAGATTCAAAATCTTCCATGAATATAAATAGTTCATTACATACCTACAAGGCCACATCATCATTAAATCCTGATAAGCATGGCTAGTCACATTTACCTAATAGGAGAGGATTACAAACTAAATGCCAGCGGGCACCAACCCTAGGATTTATTAAAACAGTGATTAATTAAGGTTCCTTTACATCCTCTTGAAGTAACAGCGTGTTCACCTTCTCTGAAAACTTGAATTTCACCATTACATTGGAGTCTTTAGTCTCAGTCCTGGAATCAGAATGCATGTAGCTAAGCGTATTCAGAAGCTGTCCGCGTGTTTCCTCTGGGCGCTGTGGATTCCTCACGGTGACCAAAGCCATTCTTCTTCGGTGGATTCGTGCTTCTAAAACGCTCATTGTGTTTACCCTGTGATAGACCTGCATCATTGCCAGGTTGTTCCCTGCGTGTACAGAGATAAGCTTCGCGATCACTCTGACCCTGAGCCTCTCTGCAGAAAATGTGCAAAATGTACACGGATACACTTAAGGTGAATTTCAGGAATGGGTATATTTCCTCCAGATAAAAAGCCAGTGGCACTGGAATATGTGGACCACGAGGAAAATCCGCCTCTAGTCAGTTAGAATGATACATATCATTTAAACATTTACTCATAAATTTAATATAGGCAGAGATGTATTATGACATTACATCAAGCAACCATCTCTACAACAAACTGCTCAGCAAGACATATATACAGTATGTGAGGTTATTATTATTATTATTATTATTATTATTGTTGTTGTTGTTGTTGTTGTTGTCATTTTAATGGCCACACAGATTGTTCTGCAGTCTTGACTTTAGCGTTTAAAACGATTAACAAGATGCGATAAACCAGGAAGAGCAGTTATAGGAAGCCGCAGGTCTGAGAACTAGCCTAGATGCTAAATGGATGCGACCCACAACTGTGACAAATGTGTCGATTGGAACTACTAATGCCATTACTTAATATTTATGATAAAAAGAAATGCATATTATTTGTTGCAAAAAAAAATAAAGTTTTCATTTGATCCTGATCAGCTGAATTCTGTTACTCTATCATGAAAATATTATTATAAAAGCACAAAATGCATATGTTTCAGATTTTAATGATTCATACAAAAACCAAAATATGATCATATTTTAAACTGTTAGAAATAAAAAAAATCATGCTCCAAAATGCAGTAAACAAGAGTCAAGCAGCGCAAGCACCACGCAGACTTATCCAAAAATGGTAGCTAAGACTGATATTGCTGTACAGTGTATCAAACTGTACCATGTTAAGGTCTAACTCCTTAGTTCAGTGTTTATCTGCACGTTGCCACTGATTTTCAACATCTTACGCACGGTGGCTTGTAAAAAATTCATCTTGTCTGCCCAGCACAGATTTATAGGTGCTGCTGTGACCTCACAGTCTCTATCTACATGGAGGAAGGTAACCTACTTATAAGGGTGACAGCTAAAGCTTCTATAATAAAACTGTTTCTTTTATTGGATCTTGGCTTCAGGAGAATGAGGATGCAAACCTGCAAATAATCGATGGCTATCCATCAACCCAGCGATGGCAGGATTACAGTCTGCATCCTGGACCACTGGCAAGAACAAACAATTCTAGAATATTTCATATGCAACTGGCATTGTTCATTGTATGTTGTTATCCACATGGTGTAAATACATCTTGATCTTCTGCCTCTGTGGTAACACTCTGCCTGATCGATTTTCACCTCACATTAGATAGATAGAGAGTAGCACTGCTCCCTCATACTGCCAAGGTCGGGGGGCTCGAAGCACCCCCATTCTATCTTTGGAGTTTGTTTGGACCCCCCTCATTTGATCAGGATTCCTCCTTCTGGAAGGTGGATGACAAACACTCGCCATGCTATCTTTGTTATTTGTGTCAGCCAGCAGTGGCACTGAAACGATCATGCAAATTATCTTAATACAAAACTCCTCATTTGATAAAATTATCTGTGCTTGGTATTCCAACCGTGAGTTGTTTCTGCAACATTGATTTTCTTTTTTTCACATTCAGAAAGACCCGGGCATGCATCGATTAAAAGAATTTGATGAAAAAACAAGACTTGGTTAAGCTGCACGTGGCATTGTAACTCATATTATTACCGCAGGTAGCGTTCATAAAATAGAACAGCTCCTGCTGTAGAGATTATACACAGGCCTATGGGGAGAGTGTAGGAGCTGCAGCCCTCCAGAGGCATTTCAGCAAACACAAACAATTAGAAGTCCCATGCAGCTCCTGGAAAAAGATGACCAGATTGATTTCTCCAGACCAGATCTGTAGTGGACTGGACAGCATAGAGAGACTGGGGACCTGTCTGTGCAATCACAGGAGCTGGGTTTCTGCTGCAAGATGTTGAGTAGCAGCGCTGGCATACTGCACACCTTCTCCATGAGAGAAGAGAGAACCTAGGCAGGTGCTCCAGACGAGCAGCACAGAATAAAGGGCAGGATCCATATGTATTCCTGGCCACAGCCCTTCTTTGCCAGGTGCCGTGTGACTGGATGAGTTACAGAACCTTGTGAGCTTCCAGGTACAGGCTGTGAGCTTCTGCCTTTTCCTCTGTTTTGACGTCCGGTCCTGCATACCAGAAATGGCATCCTGCAAAGTCGCAGCAAATGCACCACCGCGATCAGTCGGACTTGGAGCAAGACACAGAAATAACACGGATATCATTTTAGAACATATATTTTACAGTCGATATGGTTTTGTAAAGTGTAATTACGGTTCTCTGCTGATCGCAAGGACGCGATCCCGAAAGGCCAATCCCCACTAAAGCTCCAGCACTGACCCTCCTTATACGGGGTAGATTTCTTAAATTAAGGATTTATTTTCTATGAGAGTGCAGGTGTAAAGTAGATATTTTTATAATATGAAACATGTCTAAGTATATCAATCCTTTTATCTCCCCTAAGCCATCTGAAGAAGCGCAGGGGATGTATGCTCAGATCACTATATATGCATTCTTCAAAGAAAGCTTACTGTTTGTGATTTGTGTAGATCCATCCATGCATCACCCAAATGCCCCAAGCAGTGCAAGGTCGTGAGATTCAGTATTTCATTTAATAAAATAAGACTTCAAAAAATAAAAAGAACTATTATGGGTATTATTTTACTTGACTTGTAATGGTTACACTAAATTTTTATATTGAAAGAATGTCTTTTTACCTGTGTTGACTGCTCATGTATAACCAAAAATAAATGAATTCACACCAAGCTAATTCATGTGCGTTCATGGGTAATGGAGCATGCGTGTAGTGTGTGTGATGTTTGCATGTTCCCCCCGTGTGTGTTCTCTGGATATTTTAGCTGTTTTTTTCTCTGTTGGTCTTGGGGACGGAAAGGACAGTCAGAAGTGAGTCTATTGTATAAATAAATTTGAATGACTCTAATATAACATTTACAAAAACGGGAAAAAAAATGTGGAATGCAACATAAAAAGATTACCTAGTTCTTAATATTTGTTTGCCTATTGTGTTGTGTAGATGTAGTGATTTTTCCACGACCTGATTAATAATTGCTAATTGTCATCAGTCCAAACCACAATTGCATATATTTCATCTATGTGAGACATAGCGGGCCGTGGCTGCAGCCAATGACAGGAAATTCTTCCAGACATTTTGGTCAAATTCTACGCAGTTGCACTCAAAAATATCCTCCAATGGGCTGTGACTGCAGATTAGACTTTGAAAACTGTATGTGAAGCTAGCTTCAGAGGTAAGCTGAAGCTAAAATTAGCAGTGAAGCTGGGCTTCTGTGTGGCATTCCTGAATAGCTTTGCTACACAGCTCACACATGGTTCCAGTTCCTATTGTGCTGTTTAGCACCTCATTCAATTAAAATCGTTCAGGTACTTTTCCCTGCAGGAATACAACCTTTCCCCTTCTCTTAATAAAAAACTGTGGATTGGAATCCCTGTCCTATGAATTGAGGCTTTGGGGAAAACCGTACATTAAAATTGTCACAGTTCTGCTGCAAGATTTACCACTGGGCTTATCTTGCTGTGCAAAGTTTCAAAATCAGTTTTAACTCACAGCAGCCGCCACTACACTCAGATTTTCAACAATTAAATTATCCATTGTTAGCTTTTAATGCTCCAATGGAGGCGATGTAATTCACCCAGTTCTGGCAATAAAGCCTTCGGAATCTTGCAGTTTATCAATGCATTTGTCATTCCGCAGTGACCTCTCCAATACCACCATCATTATCTCTCCCCTTTCTTTTTAAGTCTACACTGTCAGAAATATGACATCGACTCGCAAGCTCCGCCAGAACCATACATAGCTATGTACATAACTAAAGATCTAATAATCATTTTACGAATGGTTACATGCATCCATTTTTTTTATAACTGACTCTGCAATGTAAGGCAAGTCTGAATCCTATCCTGAGGAACACAAGACACAAACAAGCAAGTGAAATAAAGTGTCAGGCTGGTTGTATTCATCCATAAAACTTTTTGGTATTATAATAGACACAAAAGTTGCCTTTAGCTTATAATAAGAAAAGGCAACTTGTGTGCTACAATGTAACAATCTCACATACAATTTTTATTATATTGTGTCCATACTTTTATTAGCTATAATAATTAAATCTTTAAAACAGATTTTAGCTCTAGGCATTTACATTGCAGAAAAACAGATGCTAAGAAAGAATCATTATAACACTGAGAGAGATGGAAATGTCTCAACTTGTTTTCCATCAGAGACAGGGGTGAGAGTGAGTTTTTTCCTTTGGGGTTGGAGAGCTGAGTCAGCCAGTCTACAGCAGCTGGGGTTAAAGGTCTTGCTCAAGGGCCCGGTGGTGAGGTGGCCACTATACCAAGCACAGGATTCAAATGCATATCCTGCCTGAGGCATGATAACATGGATGGATGGATGGATGGATGAATGGATAAATGGATGGATGGATAGATGGATGGATGGATGGTGAAGAAGCCACAGGACAGAGAGGGGGTTTTTATGTCAGTGCTGAAGTGTGTTTTAAAATGGGGTACTGGGAGTTCAAAAATGAAATAGACAAATTAATCTACAGAGAAAATCCCAGTGGCGCTGGCCACACTCTGCAGGACTAGAGGTGGCTGATGTGCCCTTTGCCAGAAGAGGCAAACGCTGGACGAAGCCAAGAGGACAGTTAGAATATGCTGACAGACTTGCAGGTAAAAGGCTAATGCAAGTCAGCGATGGGGCAGCAGCACGGAACTGAGACTGATAGACTGATAAATACGCAGACATGATGCCGCTGTACTTGTTTTTTTTTTCGTTTTGAATGTTGTTTTTTGTTATAAATGTATTTACCATCAGAAGTGTTTCTGGAGTCTTGAGGGGAAAAATAATACAACAGAGCACCTATAAGATATGTGCCATACCGATAGGAGGGTTACAAAGACACTATCTCCGGCCGTGGTCATGACCAATGAGGTGGCATTTAAAAGAGGTATACATTGAGTATTTCTTTAATATTTAGTGTTCCTGGCTATAGATGTAGAAGAAAGAGGGTAATGACGTATAAAGCTAATTGAATAGTTGGATTTCTTCAGATTTTATTTCGGAGAGCCTGCAGTTGATGTTTATATAAACCAAAAAAATCCATCAGCTGTAAACATAGAGATAATTTTACTTTGTTTACCATGCGCCATCCTAGAAAGATTTAGCAAGCATATTACAGCAATTCATATTCCATCCTTGATATTCCATTGCATTGCGCGGTGCTGCATCACAGTGCATTGTGGGCTTTATAGTCTTCCTGTTTATATATATTTGTGTGTGCCAGCCAGACGCCCCATCCGGGGAGGTCCCTGCTTTGTGCCCTGTGCTTCCTGGGATGGGGTCCACATTGGGGGTGGGGGGTGCTGGAGGTCCTGCCCATTTCCTGCATTGATTGAATATGCTCAAGGTCAAGGTCCTGAATGCTCCTTTCCAATAATCAGTGATCATCGACTTAGCAAACTGCAACCCCATCAAATGTTGTTTCAGTAAAATGTACAGGGGGGGACCTCCCTCCTCCCTGGGTGGAAAATATAAACCATGTTTTACTTGTCAGCATATTCACAAGATGGTATTAATTCTGTAGTGGATTCTTTTTTTCCCCTTTATTTTATCTTGAGTTCCAAATTTCGGAAAATTGATTCTCACAAATAGTCACCTTCCTCATAGGATTTATATGACTCCTGATCTCATGTGATTTAAAATATGAACTTTATTTTTGATTAAACAAAATGAAGAATCTACCATTGGTAATATAGATTTGGCAAGTGGGGGGGGGGGCAGTCTAAAGGATTCTAGAATTGGGACGGAGAATTTCTGCATGATAAAGTAGTCTGCTTTGCATTTCCATAAGGTTCCATGTGAAACAATAGTCAGTGAATCTAACAGTGCCAATTTAGTGGTTCTAACATCAGTGTAACTAGCACAGATAAAATTTACAGACACCCACACATGGAATCTAATTTCCATACTTATGTACTATTTTTTTTTTTTTTTTACATAAAATAATTAACTAATTGTAGCCTATCGATGTTGAGTCTTGTACTGACAGGACGCTCTACTGTAATTTCCCCCAGTACACTCTTTACAGTGTAATCACTTGTACCCTTCTAGCCAGAATTTTACTCAGATATTCAACAAAGTACCCAGACAAGTTATAAATTGTGCAGTAATTGAAAATGCCACGATAGATAATTGACTCTGTGTTTTTTCCATTAAATATTTTGTGAAATGTTTCAGGAGAGTGGCAAGGTCAGGGGTGAAGCCCTTCTCTTTGTAATTAATTAATCATGTATAAAATAACTTCACTGTCTGTGTGAGGAGGAGATCGGAGGCAAGAACTAGCTCTTGCATGTTTACTGGGAGCCTATTTGCATTAGAGATCAAAGTGTTTCTGTATTTTGTTCCATTGGCCTAATCGTACAGTACACACAATGAGAGTGCCTATTCAACCACACAAAATTCACAGTTTTGCCATGCATTTATTCACAAAGAGCCAAATTCTCCACACAAGTATTGTTCTATGTGGAACATGGAAAATGTGGACTGTCTGGCAGGGAGCTGGGAGGGAGCAAAAATGTGGACTGTCTGGGAGGGAGCAAAAATGTGGACTGTCTGGCAGGG
>JAODLC010000038.1:22601605-22630146 GCA_026781145.1 Hippopotamyrus pictus | reverse complement strand
CATCCATCCATCCATCCATCCATCCATCCATCCATCCATTCATTCAGCAGCCAGAAGCAAAGAGAAGGTCCCTCCACCGTCTGCTTCCCGTGGTGCCTTATCCCACAGAACCGGGATACTTTGGGTGGAAAATCCGGCAGATGGGTGTGATGGTTTGAATTTCACTTTTAGAATTCAGTTTGTGACATGTCGGGTAGAGATTCCAGCATTATGTTCACAGTATTGCAAACATGCAATTAAAATGACATCTAGCATAGCTCATTTAATACTACTGATTTTGGGTTCACAAGATGGGAATTCTGTATATACACCAAAATGCAGACTTACATATTTATTTAAAAAGCACAAATCAATTATGGTTGATTGGGGAATAATTGTAGGAAGTTCGCTGTATCTGTACTCTGTGAAGTATTCCTTAGGGGAAGGAAACACAGTGAATTATTAAACTGCATTAGTGGATGCTAATTTGCATTTATCACAAAGAAGTCTGTATGATGTAGTGTAGAACAAAATTCTCTCATTTAAAATTCAGCTAAATTGACAAAAATGTAAAGGTCTGACCTTTTCCTCCACTCCTTTCTTCAATATTTAGTTGAAATTACTAGTGGAAACTGACTGCACTTGTTCAACACTGATACTTAGGTATAGTATACTATATGTAGAAAGTCCTACTTCCGTCTTTTACGTTCACATGGACGTTTTATTTCCATATGACACATGATAAGCCTCAGTGGACATCAATTATTCTTGGCAAGACGTATTAGAGTAAAATATTAAAATATCTGAAAGCATTCTTAAAACACAAGCTCCAAGGTCTCCTCAGCACATCTCCAGCCAACCCTCTTTATTTCTTTCCCACACACTGAGACTCCTTATGCATGCTTACCATGTCTGATCCAATATAAATAATCTCACTTTCCCTGGGCGGCTAAAAGAAGCCGTTTGAATCCCATTTAACATTGAAAAATTGCTTCAAGCTTAAAAACACTGATTTAAGTTGACCTGGTATGGTTGTCAGTTAAAATTCATGGCAGAAATAATGACTGCCAGCTGCCTCTTGAGTCTTTAAATTCACTTGTATACATACTATGATCTTATTTAATAAAACAGTGAAAGGAAATGATATGATGCATAGTATCTTAAAAAGGAAATAATAAATATGCGCAACATGTTAACATGTACTTATATAGGCAAATACTCCTTCGAATAATATTTCGAAATTCAAGGTCGTGACATGAAAGTTTTTGAGTGACACAGGTGTAAAAAATAGAATATTTTCACGTTACTTATGAAATAAAAAAAACTAACTTATTAAAGGCAATATCCTTGGGTTGTTCATCTTAACACACAGAATGGACTTTTTTAAGAGTCAGATGGGTTTAAAAACTGCAGTTAGGGAACCTGCACAAAGAAAATTCAGATAAAAAGAAATAGAGTTCAGAACAGCATCAGTTATGAGGCCAGGAATATTCTGCTCTCTCTTCTGCAAATGATTTACATGTAATTTATTTAATGTGATTGAAATTAAAGATAGCTGCAGAAGTCATTGTGTGTGCCTTCCCATTTCAGCACTGCACGCCTACTGAAGAAAAGAGTTAAAAAGGAAGGATAGAAAATTTACCGATAAATATCTGAAAAATTCACTGGAATGCCTTCGATTTAAAAGCTTTTTGTGTGCTGCATAATATAAATGAACTAGGTTTTCAGCACTAGTATATATGGTTTTATTTATACTATAATTATTATTGCATTCTATATTTCTCTGAGTCTCCACCAGCTTTAGAATGTTGCTAATTTATTTATTGGGTTGTCATTTTTCTCTACTTACCATCTACTAGGACGTCTTCAGCTTCCATTCTTCCTTGTCCCACTTCTGCCTTGCATGTTTTCTCTCTAAGGACCCCCACTTCCTGCTTTTCCTCATGCTTCTAACTAGTTTTAAGCAGTTCTTCATTTTCTCTGTGGAAGGGCTGATTGGCTTTGTGCTAACAATTTTTTCCCCAAATCTAATTAAGAGTTTTTTAATCTACATTTTGTTGCCATAGCCCCATATTTTCCACTTTATTTCCGCACTAAAGCCATCGTTGAAATTATTGTAACTGTCTGTGAAAAATTAATGGAATCCATTACATCCATAATGTAAGTAATAACAGTGTCTGCATTTCAGTTTATTGTTTATGGTTTTAGTGCCAGTGAAGGGCTCAGTTTTCAAATGAAAAACTAAGTTTCTGAAATACCGTGCAGGAGTCCTTTGATGTGTTTTTTTGCCGTTGCAGTGCTGCAGTGTGCTGACCTCCAATCTCCTCACATCCCCATCATGCAGGAATATCCTACATTCATTCCCTGCCAGGTTCTGGAACCAAGGAGATGTCTGTATTATACTGGGCTTGAAAGTTATAATCTGCTCTGGTTATGTAGTTTGATGTGTAAGTTTTATAAGCTTCCAAGAAAAGATGTAAAAATCCCATACAGACAGGTGCCATGAAATGAAGATTATAACACCAGAGGGACTTTGGGTCATGTGTTCTATTCACTGTCAAAGAGGAGGATGGAGAAGGGAAACACTTCCTTTACAGTATGTCCCAGGCCTTCGACGTTCAGCACACAATGGTGATTTAATTGGCTGATTACCTTATAGAAAGTTACCAATAGATCATCCACCTGTATTTTTGCATTGGGACGCCAATGTGCAGCTGCAGGTGGGAAGAAAGGCCTGGGAATGACAATGAGAGTGAGGTCACACGTGCTGGGGTGACATGTCCACATTCAAATGTGACATTTTGTAATGGAACAAAATGTGGCACTATTTAAAACCATCCAAGCTTTCAAAGAAAATCACAAGAAAGGTGTTCTAAGAAAGGCTATTAAAGAGCAAAGGAAGTGCTGACTTTAAAGACTGCGGAGTCCAACTTCAGTACATCATTGTTCATTAGGCAGAGTGTGCCAAACCCTGACAAATGTCTTTAATGACACTATATCAGGTTAATAGTTTTACTTCTAAATTCTCTTTAGGAATCCAGTGCTTGGGTGCCTTTATTTTATCATTTAAGAACATTATGTGTTTGCCAGGGTACTGTGGAGTTCTGCGAGATGATCATCCAGTCTTAAACAACCGCCGCTGTGCTAGCAATTACCGAGTCAGCGTGGCATCTGATGTGGCCCTGTAACAAAGGTGGTTTCTCACCTCTTTATCACTCATTCTGCTCAGGTCACTCAGCAAGCAAGGACAGCAATGATCGTCTACTTGCAGGGCAAAGAGAAATTAATTTTAATAAATTTATTGCTTGAAAACACTAATCACTGTGCACCGGCAATAGTGACAGAAAATTACTTTACAGTTTCTAAGATGATGAATATTTTGTTTAAAAAAATCTCCTCCGAATGAACTTGATTATGTGGCCAATAAAGACTGAAATAATTTTAACGTGAATGTAATTATAATACACTGAATATTCTGGCACAATTACAGGAAGGAGACTGGCATGGAAGTCTATGGCAATTGGCCTTGGTTCTAATGGTTTTAATGGTAATGATAATTTAGGTTCATTACGTATTCAGGACGGAGTTGACACATTGACAAAGTGAAAGCTCAAAGAAGCCAATTTTACAATGTGTTGTTTCATTCTTCTATGCAGCTATGTGTTGTCATCTCTATTGTTTTCCAAATCTTGGAAAAAAAGACAGACTGGCATTCAGAGATATTGGTATTCATGTCTGTATAAATTTCTCAATTTATCCTCCAGTCTGTGCAAAAAAGTAGAATAATTGTGTGATGACATTTGTTCCTGTCAAAATTATGTTTCTTGTTGCATTTAATTGTTCTTCTCATCATTATTTCCTAGATTGTTGGATTGTTTGTGATCTGTATGAACAATAACAAATAAGCAGTTTTCCAATCTGACCATTACAAATGACTATATGTACACTGATCAGCTATAATATTGAAACCACTGACAGGTGAAGTGAATAACACTGAATATTTTGTTACATATTCTTGAAATTGAAGTGTTGGAAGCAGGAAAAATGGGCAAGAATAAGTATCTGAGTGACTTTAACAAGGGGCAAAGTGTGATGGTTAGACAACTGGGTCAAAGCATCTCTAAAATGGCAGGTCTTGTGAGGTGTTCCCAGTATGCACTGGTCAGTACCTACCAAAAGTGGTCCAAAGAAGGTCAGCCAGTGAACCAGCTGTGGGGTCATGACCGTCCAAGGCTCACTGATGCACCTGAGTCTGGGTTTGGTGGATGCCAGGACACCATTGCCTGTGCCAACTGTAAAATTGATGTAGGGGGGACACCATGGGTGTGTGCATCATTTACCTGGGGAAGAAGCAGCACCAGGATGCAGTGTGATGCTCTGGGTAATGTTCTGCTGGGAGACCGTAGGTCCTGGCATTCATGTGAATGTTACTGTGAAATGTACCACCTACCTAAACACTGCCGCAGACATACACCCCTTCATGGCGACGGTATTCCCCGTTGGCAGTGACCTCTTTCAGTAGGATGACGTGCCCGGCGCACTGCAAAATTGTTCAGGAATGGTTTGAGGAACATGAAAAAGAGTTCAAGGTGTTGACATGGCTTCCAAATTCCTCAGATTCCAAACCGGACGAGCATCAGTGGGACATGCTGGACAGACCAGTCCAACCCATGGAGGCCCCACCTCACAACATACTGGACTGGACCTAATTGTGGTTTCCAATTCTAATCTGATTCACTCATTATTTCACTAGTTTCCTTGCTGGCTAGTCTCAGCCATTTTGGCTAGCGCAGTAAATTTATGGCAGTCTGCCCCTAGTGGCAGATCCCTTATTCTGCATTAGGTAACAAGGTTAAAACAAAAATGAGGAAATGCACGTTAGATTGACTAAAGGCTTCCCTCCATAAATCTTCAAAAATTCAACTGTGAATTTTTGCTGTAGAATGTGTAAATATTTTTTAAATTCAAATTGTATTCAAATAATGACATTCAGCCTCCTTTACCTAATACACACTGATGAGTCAAAACATTATGACCAGCCCCAAGTGACTTGAATAACATTGGCTTGGAAAAAAAACTGGAAATACTTGTAAAAACTGATAAGGTCTGGGAAATATTAATCAGTAAGCTAATATTCAGTACTTGTAGTTGACATGGTGAATGCAGGAAAAATGGGCAGCGATAAAGATCTGAGTGACTTTGATAAGGACCAAATCATTATGGCCAGATGACTGGGTCACAGCAGCTCCGAAACGGCACGGCTATTGGGCTCACGGTCATCCACGGGGAGTACCTACTGAGAGCGGTCAGCGGAGGGAAAAGCAGGATCTGCTGACTGGGTGATGGGCAGCCAGGACTCATTGATGCAAGATGCAAACAAAGTTTACCCCGCAGGGCACGAATCAACAGAAGAGCACAAATGTGTAATGTGTCATGAGACTTAGCGCATTGAACCTGCGTACGGGGCTGCGTAGCCGCAGGCCAGTCAGAGTGCGCATCCTGACCCCAGCCTACCATCAAAAGTGCCTGCAATGCAGAGGAACACAGCAGAGGCCTGTTTCAGAAAGCAGGATTTCTGGCTTAGCTGGATAGCTTGTTTCATTGAAGTTAGTTTGGGTTAAATGTAAGTGAAAGAAGATAAATCCCATTTAAACTGTGGTACCTTAAATAGACCAAGATATCTAGCTAAGTGAGAAATGCTGCTTTCTGAAACAGGCCCCAGAACTGTGGCATCATGTGGATGGCCGGGTCTGTGTGGAACACCTATGGGATGCGCTGGACCGATACTGTAAGTCCAGTCCACAGCTACTCAGTACCATGTGCGGCGGGGCCCAATCCACTGAGTGTTCTGAGAAATTACTTCCGTGACACCCAGTAAAATTATTTGCCATTCGCAACACAGTAGCCCTTCTGTTGGAGTTCACAACACATACACACGCACACACGTACACATGCACACACACACACACACACGCACACACGTACTCACACACACACACTACTGCAAAGTTTTCTTATTATTATTGTCATTGTTCTTGTTTTGATCAGAATAGTTGCCTTTAATATTTAACTGCTTGGTATTTAAATACAATGTGGATGCATTTTGTCTTACAAAATAGACAGGTGGTAAATTCAGGTTCAAGTGAGCTAATCTGCTGTCAAATGACACCAAAATAATGAATTGGAACGAGTTTGCATACACAACTTAACTGTGACTAATAGCATTTTCTGTGTATTATAGTTGCAAATTCAAAGCCTTATTAGTATTGCATGGTCAGTGACAGAAGACAATTAGTCTGTACATCCATCCAGCTTCCAGCTGCTTATTCTGGACAACGTTCCAGTGGGGATGGAGCCTGCAGACCCAGCAGCACTGGACACACGTCAGTGGGACACCATGGACGGGGTGTCAGGCCATGGCAGGGTCCATACATACACACACACCCTGCGGGCAAGTCGGAGATACCATTTAGTGTAATTGCGCGTCCTTGAATTGCTGGAGTACCTTGTGATATAAACACTCACCAAAGGGAGACGAGATTCGAACCCCAATACGAAAGTCACTCTGTCAGCCTCAGGTCTGTATGTGGAAATTCAAAAATAAATGGCTGAATGGCAGTGACGGTCTTTCGGTACTATAATGTGTGGCTCAGTAACATGAACGCTACGTTACCGTGGGGCGGCTGAGCGCTAATCCGGAATCATGTCGGCGAGGCAGAGCATCGAAATTCAGAGCACACGCCCGAAATCAAAAGGCGCGATCGCGAAAAAGACTGAGCGGGCCGAGGAGCAGGGCGGGTTAGCTCTACACGCGTGACACGGGGAGAGTGCTGCGTGAGGATTGAAAATGGCAGGGTTAAGAGGCAGAGCGGCGAGAGGAGGAGTACGGAGCAAAGAAGCGCCTTGCCGTGAGAAGACAGTACTGCTAATGGAAGCCTCATTCTGTTAAATGTGGGGGAAATAAAGAATGGCCGCTCTTATCTGCAGTTTTCTGTCAACGTGGTGAGGCTTTGGCTGATATGTGGCCATCTCTGAAGAAGCGGAATAGAAGGACTAAAATTAAATTTCACTCTTCAAATGCCCATAGAGGTTTCAAGTTTTTATTTTTAATTTTTTTTTTTTTTTAAATTAAACCCCATAGGGTTTATGTCAGATATGAGGTGATTTATTTTGTTCATGTCATGCAGGTGAGTGTAGCCTTATTTAATCTGATTATAAAGACACAATGGAAGCACAATAGTTACATTAGTGGAAGAAATATACTATGCATGATTACAGCTCAGGAAATATTACCAATGGGAAAATAAAAGGGCAGGGAGAAAGAACTCTTCCAGCCTTTATGAAATCCTTCTTACGATAGTAAATATGGTGTTCACTGTGGCACTGGGAGTCGGGCAGCGTGCTATGTGGCACTGGTGCTAGCCGTGTAAATGGCTATGCGTGTTGGTGTCTGTCGTGCTGGTAGTAGCGTGTTTGTAGCATTTCATGTCCTGTGTTGTAAATAGTGGTGTGGTCGGGACAGCCGGTATGCTGGGCAGAGTGTCAGCAGTACTGCTGCTCATTGTTCACGTTTGGTCCCGTTAATAAAGAGCAGTCCTGCTTCACTGAAGCTGCCGTGTCCATTCCCTGCTGCCCCCGATGCCTGATGCCTGCACGTTATTACAGTATATTCCAGCTGGACAGCTGATAAAACACTGCTCTATGGACCATCCCATCGCCCCCCCACCTACTGCCTGGGATCAGGTTGTCTTTCCTTAGGCTCAGGTGAGGAGATATGAGCCGGCATGCTGCATGGCTGATATGCAACTTCTCTTTAAACATAAGCTTCCACTTCCCCAGTGCAGGGGGACAGTGATCCTGCAGTCTATCCCAGGGCTGCAGAGAAGGACTGAGGCATCACAAGTAACACAGGCACACAGGCAAGGGTAGTGAGCGAGGTACCAGCTTAGCCGGCTGCTTGTCTTTGGACAGAAGGAGGAAAGCTTAGCAAGCAGAGAGAGAAAGTACATGCCCATATGAAGAGCTCTTCAGAAATAACATGACTCTTATGCGTTAAACTCAATTATGTAAGCTCTTTATATGCCACTCAAAATAAATATACAATTCATATTAACTTAATGTTTCATTAGACCTGGGGTCACCAACTCCGATCCTGGAGGGCTACTATCCAGTTAGTTTTGTATCCTACCTGGCTTCTGATGAAGTTCTCAGGTAAATACCAGGAGCAGGTGTGGCTCATCAGAAGCCAAGTGGGACAGAAAACTTACTGGGTTGTAGCTCTCCAGGACCAGAGTTGGAGACCCCTGCATTAGACAGACATATATGTCCTTTAGTCATGTAAAATACATATGAAATGAGTGTACTGTGAAACATATAAGTCCTACATTCATGTATAATCCATGTTAAATGTGTGTGTCATTAGTCATATATGTCCTTTATTCATGCAAAATACATATTACGTTAATGTTTTGTCAAACATCAATTAAAAAGTTCTACATTGATGTGCAATGCATATTAAATTAATGTTTTGTCAGTATTAGTTTTTAGACATAATTCTTTGAATGAACTCATTTGAATCATGCACAGCGGGGTTCCACATCACTAGAAGGAGTATTTTGAAAAGGAAACATCCTTTTCCAGTTGATACATTCACTTTGTGTTCTGAGAACATAACATGCATTTTCTCATGTCTAATTAAAACATCTGAATATGGAGAGATCATACATGTCTTTCATACGAATAATATATAAAAGCAATACTCATTTTTATTTAGAAACAACAAGCAATGAACATGTATTTCCTACTAAAGCCATATGTTATCAGATATGGTAAAATGTAAAGTCCAAGTGTAAGGTTAGTGTTTTTCCTTACCTGTTACATGTGTATTTTTGGAATGAACGTGGCCATATTTATACAGGAACTGACACTGACTTGTAGTCAACTTATAACAAACTTCCTGCATTGTGGTATATAATCGAAATAAGAAAAACGTGTGATAGCCTTACATGAGCCATGCAGGTTTTGCTCATATGACTGGGAGCAGAGAGCAGGAGCTGAATACCCAGTGCAGGGTGGATACAGTCTTATCCACGACTGGTCATTAACACAGCTGGATTAGTAATATACGGTAATAATGCACCATGCAGGATTTATGCTTTAGTACTGGACCATATGTGAGGCTTTGTCCTTAATATACGCCCTACAGTGTCTTTGGGAGAAATGTAAAGACGGTCAGCTTGTTAGAAAAGTGCTTCCATGTCAGCCAGTGCCAAATTTGGTAATACAATCTTTCTCTATGCCGAAGTCATTTTGAAATGCAGGGCATAGCATTATACCCTAGCCACTGTATTCTACATTTGGCTGCACTCAATGAAGGGCTGCCTAGAGACAGTTTTCATGCCAAGAATTTCCTTATGTAATACAGGAAAAACTCTTGTTTACAAACTTGCAACTTGGAAGTCAGAAAAGGCCTCTTCGTAAATCTGAAGAGAAATTATTATTATTATTATTATTATTATTATTATTATTATTATTATTATTATTATTATTATTAGGGTGATCATTGTCATTAGAAATTGACTATATTGCAACCATAAAATACATGATTTGCTAAGGACTTGAAAGAAGAAAGAAATTTTGAATCTTCAAACCAATATAATTCCATATATTTTCATAGGAACTTTCCCAAGAGCAACATGATCTGACATGACTGTTAATATTATACTGCAGTGAAAATGGACAATGGAGGAAAACAGGCCATTCTAAGATTATACATAGGAATTATCCCTCTAAGCTTCTTTAAATGAATAGGCATGTACTGTTGGAAACAGGACAAAGGGTGCAATGCTGATCTTCTGCTCATCCTTCTGGTAGGACACCATCTGAATATCATTCTGTGGTTTCTCTGCATTCATGGTGTGAGCAGAGTTTTCAGATCTTTTCTGTTGATGTTGGTCCCAGGCACAGATAGCACCCAAATGAGGTTTGTGGATAGTATTAACTTGGCAGGTCAGTGCGGATATTAAGGTTCAGAAAGACGTATGACGGCATGTACAGCAGATCCACTGTGCTTATTTATATTAAAACTAAATATAGACTAGGGCAAGCTCGACTAAACACTGGCTGGCAGACATCTCTGCGCACGGGGAGCCGTGTAGGTGAAGCCTTTACTGCCAATAGGTCTTTTATTTATTTGAGGAATTACAAGAAGATCTGCATTCTGCAATCTAGCAGTGTGCTCCAAATTGCCAACATTAATCAAATCAGTTAAATATGCAGGGGCTAGACCTTTAAATGCCTTATTAATTAGGAGCAGAATTCTGAAGTACATGGGAGGCCAGTGGAAATATATAACAATGGCTGCAATAATCACAATTCAGAACTCTGATTAGAAGTCTCACATGCATGTTTTGGATTTTCAAACTTCCAATTCCTGAATTTAGTCTGACTGGTAGAATTTCATTCAATATCTGCTTTCATATCTATCTGCAAATTCTTCTAATAATCACTAGTAGTGTCCAGAACCCAGTCCAATATTTACCTGCCAAAGGCAAGTTTTGTACCTCTTAGCCTCACTATGTGTAATACCTGCAGTTAACATTTTTCAATTAAATGTGATCAATGTCTCCTTGTGTGACCTTGAGATTTGAATTATTCTTACTTGGTTCATGGTGTTTGGGATTTTTGTTTTACTGATCTTCTGCATCTTGACTGGTTTTGACTAGTTCTGCTGCTTGGATTTTTTTAAGTCGGTTCTGGTTCAGATTTTAAGTCCGTTATCTGCTGCCTGTTCGCTGATTTTTGGACCTCGCTTAGTTATACAATTTTGTCTTCTACCTGACCCACTAATACTTTATGCTTGAGTCCTACATAGTCACCTTGGCTGCTTCCGTCCACAGCCCAGATCCTGTCAGCACTGAGCGCTCAGAGACTCGCCTGCAGAAGAACAAAGGTTTGACAGGCCTTGTGAATGCCTGTAGTCCAGGGTGGGCCCCTTTTACCTGAGACCGCGTACTGTGCACAGGAACTCGTTAATAAACTCTTTGCTGTTGCCATGGCAGTTTGGGGGTCAACAAAAGTTATGAAAGTTGTATTCGCCAGTCCGACTGGCAGTATTTTTACCTAGTCCCAGAGTTATTGCCTGTAGTCCAGTCAAGTATCCAAAGATGCTGTTTAGGGGAACTGGGCAATCTATCTGAGTTCCCAAGTGTCCAACGTGTTCCCCAACCTGCATGCTGGGATTGATAAAGGTGTGTGTGCCCAAAGAATTCCAAGCATTATCACAATGACTAGATATGCCTGTCCTGCCTGCTTGTTGCAGTTTGTAAACAAAAGATCAAAAGTCTTGTTGTTACTGTCACTGCATTGATTTTCTACTTTTAAACTGAAACCAATCCATATCATTCTATCCTATTGACTTCTACAACAGAGATTGCTACCCACCACCAAAAAAGTGATGCTGGTGAAATCAATCATTTGTACATTGTACGAAGACAAGAGCACTTCAATTCATGCTTCTGGCTAGACGTAAACATTTGAAAGACACAAGCCACAGGTGGAACTGTAGGAATGATGGACTTGTGGACAAAGTCATCATTTTACTCTACTGATATGCAATAGGAAGTTGTGCACAAATTCTACTTGTGCAAAATCTTTAAATAAACAAAAAAAAAATTCAATAAATTAGATCCATCTAGTACATGATTTATCTAGTACTGGCTGCAATGACGCTGGAGCCTATTCCAACACGCACACTAATTGGGTTACCAGTCCATCACAGGACACTAAGTGAATAATTGCTCGCAATAAATAAAGGCTTCCACAGGCAAAAGTGAAAATCAAAAAATGAGAATGCTTTTTAATTACAAATGTTTGCAGGAGAGATCTAATTTTGTTTCGTTTTGTTTTACGAAAGCTTGAGAAAGTAACATTTTGTAACTCCGATCCATTCATCTTCTAACTGCTTATCGTGTACTGGGTCGCGAGCTGTAACAGATATATCTTATCAAATCAGTCCAACATGATGGTATTTGTATTGCTTCATTATTTTTAATTTCTTTTTTTTTGGTCAGGGAATGAGACCATTTGTGACGACTCGGGACGCATATGCGTTCTCTGTCCTCCCTGCCTACTTGCACGTCTGCTATGGAAAAAACCCACGCTGTTCCCCAGGAGTGACGTGATGGATGATTGTTTGGTGGGTAGTGTGATTAACCAGCCCCCCTACCCCGTGCTATTTTGACATGCTATCTATCAGGGGATTTATGTGCTTCTCGGATTGGCTGAACAGGAGACCCCGGAAGCTCTGGAAGCACAAGCTTTACCTCCCACCTCGTATCTCATCCAATCTCACACTCCATTCCTGGTGGTCCTCAAACAGCTGTTTCACGGATCACTCCTGTTACAAATGATATAAGGGCGCATGACACTGGTGACAAAAGAGGATTATTACCACATTTGACACGGTTATTTGACTTGTGTCACTGGTTCAGCATCTTATTTTGAACCTATATAAGACTTCAGTGTGTTAAAAGGATTTTCCCCTTATAGTTTGTATATATATAAATGTGTATAATTATAAATAGATGTATATAAATATATATATAAAGGTACCACTTTACAATAAGACTACCCTTATTAAGGGATTATAAATGGTTTATAATCAGGTTATCAATTAGGTTGTAACACTTTGTAAATCAATAATAAACAATTTTACACAAATTATAATAATTTTGTCTAAAGGATGCTAAAGTGGTACTAAGAAAATAAATATGATTTTATTAATAATGATAATGATAATAATAATAATAATAATGATGATGATGATGATGATGATGATGATGATGAACTGCCATTCAAATGTAATGTTACAATGCAAATGTTACATTTATTAATCGTATATTACTAAGTGTTAATAGAATTCTTCATAACAGGAAAAAAACATTCAGTCTTTAATATTCTTTATACCAGCTAATTTCATTATACTCAACAGCCAGTTCCCATAAGCTGTAAAGAATGCCCTTGGCAGTTTTTTTTTTTTTTGAATCATAATTTGATTGTAATGATTCGTATTACAAAGAGTACGTGCCTTTTTTTAAGATAACACACCTGCATGTACGGCTAATCTTTAAATATCCACCTTTTTTGTTTTAACAGGGATAGTAGGGCTACGGACACACAGACATTTGAAGAACATGGGAATTCATCGCAGGCAAAGGTCTGGCCACCTACAGCCCTGAAGCTGTGAGCCAACAGCATTACTGGTTGACCTGCTGTGCACACAGCGGCCCTCACCTGCCAATATATTCCCAGAATTCTTAGCAAAAGATGAGGATAATTCAGCTGACAGTTTTTCTTCCTTGGCAGCAAATTAAGTTTTGACCCACTGGCTTGGAAGAATCCAGTCAGGCAAACATTTGGCCTGAACTTCTACTCTTCTCATTCGCCAGGGTTAAGATAAAATGATCATTCAGATTTCTAATCACAGCCCAAGACAACAAAGCTATGTTGTTTTATTTTTTATTTAATAGCAAAGAGGTGGTATACTGGTTCAGTGGGTAACACTCTCACACACCCAGGGCCAGGGACAGCAATGCCACCTCTGTTCTGTGTTTGTGTGTGTATGGAAACTCATATGCTTTTTCTGCAGCCCATAAGCACACAGTTGGCATATCTAAATTGCCCATAGCGCATCAGAGCATAAGAGTAGGTGTGTGCCCTTCCACGAGCTGCCAACCCATCTTGGTTGTACCCCTGCCATGTGCCCTAGGCTGCCTGGACTGAACTCCAGCGCCCTATGTCACCATACGTGGTTGGCAGAAGGACGGAAAAATGATTCCACATTTCATATACGATCTTGAAACCCAGTCATTTTATAATAATCTGGTGGAACACTCCTGACAAATATGATGATTTACATTTTTTTAAAAATGTGTCCATTTATCTTGGGTGAGATTTACTTAAACAAACAACAAAATCTGCATGGTTATGCACGATTAAATAAATCCTAAATAATCCATGCAACACTCTGGCTGTGGATTCTCGGGTGTATTAACACAGATTTGTCTGCATTGTACAGAATAGCAAACTTTTTTTTATAAATAAACTTTTGACCAACATAAACCAACCAACCAACCAAACAAACAAATAAATAAATAAAACAAAACTGCATCAAAATTGCTTGTACAGAATTACCCAAAAAGCAATAGCTAGCTACCCTGGAAACAAGGAACAGAAATCATGCTGGACAGACACTTCCATTCGTGTACTATATATGATCGCTGATAATGTTCAATTTTCCAGAACTGGTTACTCTGTGCAGGGTGACAATGGACACTGTACCTATTATGGGAAGCACTGGCCACAGGAAAGGCGGTTCCCAGGTCCATCACAGCACAAATAAAAAGACACTAAAATCAATAGACTTTATGTGATAGAAAGAGTTAAACTGCCAATATAAATCAATGGAGTTAAGAAGCCTTTTCTCTCAGTGAATGTGATTATGAAGAGGGGTCCAGCCAGATTGTTGTCACAGAGGTAATGTGTTTAAATAAATGACTGAGCCATAAATGAAACGCCACATCCTTCTCACAGCTGCTGCTGGGATTTCCTCCAACGGCCTCCCTGCCATGTCAGCCAGTAGAAGGTCTGGATTCAGTGACAGCAGCCCTGCCAGCGTTGGGAATTTTGCTACGTAACATAATCAGCGCTCGACACACCGCCGCTGGTAATTAAAATCCAAATACTGCCTATTTGATTTACTTAGCAGGTGGAATGAAATTCAGCCTGGCGACACCTTAAACCAGCAGAACGCTGGATCATCCCTTGTCACAGCTCATAAGTAAGGGTTTGTTTTTAGAGGGACAACTGATTGTAACTCATTCAGGGTTGCACACCTTTGAAAGAAGAAACAACGCCTGTACCCTATGTTACTTTGGAATAAAAGGTGTGGAAAGGCATATATAAACACGTGTGCGCTCTTAGAAGTCACATCACGCGGGAAAAGGGCAAAGGCATTAGCCATAAAATGAATAACAGCTATACTTGCATGTAATAGTATACTTTATTTTGGTCACACTGAGCAGTTAAGGTCTAGGTCCCATCGTGTAGCATGTACAATGCAGAATGGTCTGTGAAATTTAAAGAACATTTCACATTTAAAGAACATGATTCTAGTAATGGAGAGATGCATTAACTAGTGTTAGCTTATTTAAAAAGCCAGAGAATGTCTGAGTCAGTTGTAAGTCCTCCAGGTCTCACTCTGGCAGCAGTTCCGGGAAAAAAATAAAAACTAGCTGTGTATCCTAGCTACAGTCAGACAATGAGACCCCCTACACACCAGTAACCAATTAAGACTAAAAATAGATTTTCTGCGTTCAGTGTCTTGTCTGTGGATGCAGATATGGTGCTTGTTACTGGAAACTTGATAGTTAAGAAGGACAGAATTAATAATTGCTGTAATTTAGAGAAATTCCTCCTCTGCGCCATGGAGACTCCGTTTAACTCTTTATGCATAAATGTCCATCTTGGTTTTTACTCAAACAGTGATTCTCATTGATTCCAGCAACCTAAGGTTGCTTCATGTCAATGTTACAAAAAGCTCAAAGAAAACGTCAGAATTTAATTGTGTCTGCTTACTTACTGATGCTGTATAGGGGGTAGGTAACCTAGGCTACACTCCCTGAACTGTTAGTATGAAACTTACTATGTTTCTAAAAGAACAGCCTTTGTCAACAATTGTGATAATATTTGGGAAGTCTGTCTTTGATGGATGGTCTCTAATATAACCTTTAGGGGATCATTAGGACTTCCCCAACCTAACTTCAGGGGATAATTAGTACTATCACAAAACATGGCAAAGAAATTTCTCTTCAAAACAGCCACCAGGACCCATACTGAATATTGTCCTGGTGTCTTTCTCATGTGACAACCCATATGATTCCAAAATGACAGAATTTTTACGTGAACATAATAATTAAAAAAAAAATGAAATCTTTACCTACTTCTTGATTAAAACGCTGTTTCCAGGAGCAATCTGGTGTTAATTACTTGATTTCTATAGCTCCATTAATATCACATTCAAAACCTGGTTACCATGAAATGCTCGTCATGAAATATTAATTCATTAGACAACAACAGTGTTCACTTTAATGGTATTAAGCATCAAATGGACCAGTACTTGGGTGAGGACTACAGAGAAAGCCTCTATTTATTTATTTATAGAACACATGTAGGTCAAGCATAGTAAACAGTGCTGTTACTTCTACCCTCCAGGGCTGGGTTTCAGATCCTACCCTTGGATCTTTGCATGTGGAGCTTGCATGTTCTCACAATATTGCGTGGGTCTCTTCCGGGTATGCATGTTTAATACAATGTTTTAATCGCCTACATTATTGCATTTAATGTGTAAGGCTCTGGGACCAATCTCCTTCTTAGCTAAATTTGGTGACTAACCCAACAGTTCACCTACACTAATTTGGAATACTGTGTGACTTTAAAGTATAGATTGACAGGGGGTGTATACACTAGGTGACATTTTTCTTTTATAGAGGTTTACCCACAATTAACTGGTCCGATCCACATAATCGTAAATTAGATGCCATTAAGCATTACATGTGCGAACTGTTATCTCTACAGTCAATTTGTCCCTTTAAAATACTCCCATCAGTCATGCCCAAAGGAAAGAAAAAACACTATGATGAATCTGAGATAGGATGTTCAATAGTAATATTCCTTACCCTCATTACGCCATGAAGCTTTTTGCAATTAAAATCACATTTAACCAAAACCTAAAACAACGAAAGGATCATACCGCTGTACAGCAGCACACTGCTTCACAAACTTCCATTTAGCTGACTTTGAATATGAACCAAACAAAATAACAATAAGACGAATGCCCACAACCAAAATCCTACCCATCTTGTAGCTTTCACAGGGAAATTAACACATTCCTACCACGTAGCCTTAATCTCAACTCTCTATGAGAGGGTATAGTCAGAGCTCAGCAAAAACAACGGCAAACGTAGAACCATATTTAATTAACAGCCATAGATCTTTTTCAAACGTCTCTCTCCTTTCAAATTATCTTGAAGAAATAGTAGCTTCCCAGCTGTGAAAATACTTAGATACACGTGATATGCTTGAATAATTCAAGGCTGGCTTTCATTTTAGCCAATGCATATAGATTGCAAATGGAGTATTATTATTACTCAAAGCACTACCTAACAGAATAGCTATTTATCCACATGTAAGCACTGCATTTGATATTGTTGACAATTCCCTTCTATTGTGTGGTTCACTTCTTTCACTGGTCTGTCTTTAAGTGGATCCCCTCTTACTTAAGTAATTGATTTTGTTTTCAAGTGCTCCTGGTCATCAGTCCACTATTACAAAACACAGAATGGTGTACATGGGGTAGGGTGGGGTGGGGGGGACTGATCTCAGAGAAGATGGAATGATTCATATCTGCCCAAGACCACTTGAATAATCCTGTCAGGATACCTGCCAGTGGGCTTAAGAAATAGAAAGTCTATTATTATTATTATTATTATTATTATTATTAGTAGTAGTAGTAGTAGCAGTAGTAGTATTAATTAAACATTTTAATAAATGCATTTACTGTTACTAAAAACTTATCAAATTAGCAATGTGATCAATATACAATCATGTAACACCCCGTGTTGAAATAATAATAATAATAATAATCATAATAATAATAGCAATAATAATAACATAAGCACAAATGCATTCAGAGACACCAGTTATCCGAACAGCATGTCTTTGGACTACTGGAGAAAAACCACAGACTTCTCCGCAGGATTCAAACCATTGATCCTGGAGGTGTGAGGCTACACTGCTAAATACTGAGCCACTATGTCACACCAACAAGATTAGTGTGATTGATAAAATTGACTTTATTACCTTAGAGGACCACTAAAGACATCAGAGAACCTAAACAAATAAGGTGACTGACTAGATTTTAGTGATATTGATCGGTGATCCACTGAAAGATCAACAGTTCTCTGTAAAATAAACAGCTCCTTGTCAGTTTTGCATTTTACAGCTCAAAGAACAAATATTACTGAGTACAATCATATTGCCCTGTACCAATATTAAATGGACACCATTTCATTGCAAATAAATAAATAAATAAGAAAATAGGCTTCACTAGGAAGTGTTTATATACTGCAGTTTTTGGAGAGTAACACAATACCATACTCATCTTCACACACACTGAAAACATGCATTCAGATGCTAAGGACAATTTGCAGACACCAATCCACCAGGAATGCAGCCCATATCACATTTCTGTCTTCACTTTAAAATGTGAAACTTCTCTAAATAATTCAAATAAAAACAAGACATAAAACAGACAGGGCGAATCTGAGCACAGATGACTTTAGTTAGCTAATCACTGCCTAATTAAATTTAATTAACCTTTTCCTCTCATTATCAAGGTCAATAAACAATTAGGAGTCCTGAGAAAATCTTCAGCCACTGAAGCATAGAGGTGGGATTTACGCAACATAGAATGTGAAGTTAGGAAATAAATAAATATGGATATTTTTGTACAGAGGGGTTCTAATGTCAGCCAAGCTCTACATTGTCCTCATTCATTGTTTTCTGCGCCTTACAGACACCTATCGAATGACAGACAAATGTCAATCTCTCCTGGCAGCTGTTTACTTTTGCCTTATTATGTACTACGTGAATTTAAAATAATATTCAGTGAAAAAAGAATGCCTTTCACCTTCTGCTTACTGGAATGTACACAGGTTGAGAAATAAGCTCTCACATATATGATCCTTAAAACAGATTTATTGCTTTGGACACCTCAATGACATCTATCAGTCAAATGATATTTGTTATATCGCTGTTTTACAATTGACTTGTCAAAAATATGAGAAAGTATATCTTTTGAAGAGAATGACAAAAGCGTGATATTAGGCATTCCACCTTTAGTTATACCTGAATTGGCTTGGCCGATTACGGGAATTCTTCGGAAACTTTAACCCCTTGGGGTCGGCGTTCCCGCCCGCGGGATTTTACAGAATTCTTGCGAGACCGTTTAAATAACTCCGCGAGTTTTTGTCATATACACATTTAAAAAACACCCTCTGAAACCTTGGACGGTCAACTTTTCAAATATATATAGGTAGAAAATAAATATGAGCCAGTTCTTTATTTTAAGGAAGAAAATACTGCAGTTACTATGCATTCTGCTTTAAAGAGTGCAGCTTCTTTCCCAGAATGCTAAAATTATAAAGGTACCAGAAGAGCTAAAACTGAAACAATACTTTTTTTTCACTTTCAAAGCGACATATTTGGATTTATATATTTTTGCTGTGCATACAGATTTAGCTACCAGCACTCACAGTTATGAGACGCTGTCAGCACCCTGTCTGATGACAAAACTTTTGTTTACCAAATTAGCTAACCAGATTATGTGGGCTTATTGCAGCTTCAGTGAGTACTCACAAACTTAGCTTATTACAGCTTCAGTGAGTACTCACAAATTTAGCTAAATGAATGAAATGAAGATGACCTAGAAATGTAGGTCATCTGGGTAAAATTTGCAGTTAATTATTAAGAATTTAAATTTCAGCAAAGGTATAAATCACTAATTTCTATGTATTGCCTGAAAGAAAATATATTTTAGCATTTTGCCTCACACTTAAATGGTCAATTTTGTTCATATCTTATACAGGGTGACCAGATCATCCATGTCAGGGAGGACATTTTGAGCTAGAGCAGGATTTGTAAGCTACCATTTCAATTAAAAGGACCTGGATTTCACATTAGCATCGAGTTCTTGTTGTGTGCTGATTGGTCAGTCTCCTATAATCATGCATGTGCCACTAAAGCTAATGTGAAACAGCTGGAAACAAACAAGTCAAAGCACAAGAAGAACTGAAATATATAGCCAAGCACAGAAGCCTTTCCATTCTAAAGTAGTCCGTATAACCTGAAGCAGCTCAGAATGTCCCCACTGATGCAGGATATCTGGTCACCCTAAGTTCCACACGTTGGTACTGGCATCCCGTGCAGGGTGTATGGTTGCCTCCTAAGCCTTGTGTAGTAGTTTCTGTGATTTGTACTTTTATCATTTTCCAGAACTAGGCAAAAAACAGCTGTTTTTCTATAACTGGGTTTTAAAGATATTAATTAAGCCCCTTTGTAATAAATAAAGAAATGCATACATAAATTTAATAATAATAATAATAATAATAATAATAATAATAATAATAATAATAATAATGTACATTTTACGGCCTCTTCTGGATCAGGCCTAGCCTACTGCCCATGTGGCTCTGCACCCCCCCAACCCCGAAATATGGTTCCACACAACCAGGACACATGGGTAGCTCAGCCACCAGGTGTTCGTCACTGAAGACCACTCCCTGGTCTGGCTCCAGGGGTGGGTCCCAGTGACCCTATTTCAGGCAGGGTACATTTTTTTTCCTTGCATTTGGCATCTTTGTTGGATCATAGTTTGTCTGGGGTGATTGTAAAAGGCAATTTGAGATTGAAGTAGATCAATTTACCGCAGTTTTGTATGAATTGAGGAGGTCCATGGAGCTAAAGTGAGAGTTAAGTGATAAAACAGGAAAGAGCTGAGTCCTGTATCCAGTGAGAAAGACACCTGGTGGGAGCGGCCCAGTGCACATGCCACTGCAGCCGTCACGAGGAAAAGCAGCGAGAAAATGACCATGATGACTCTGTGACAACTTGCCTCTAAAAATAAATTATACGGCATGAGATTTTATTCGCCCGTATTCAATCTAAGGCTTTCCCTGTTTGTTTTGAAAATGAGATCAAATAAAGATATGATATAGAGAATAAACAATAAAACTGCAGTGGAAAAATTGCAGTGTGTACAAGCAAAATTGTGTTCAGTGTAATCTGAGGGTGATACATCTATCTCAGTAATGAGAATAAGGTGTTTCCAGCTGATACTTGTTCCTTGTATAATTATGGTTTTCTTTTTGTCCTCTGTAACCTAGACCCTACTCAGCACCAAGAACTTTGGCCTTCTTCCTTCATGATCATTTAACCTCAACCCAGTACAATCTTGGTTCTTGTCACCGATGCTGCAATGACCCGCTTATTTTTCGTGGAATTAATCTTTGCCCTCCCTCAACTCAATTATTCCTGAACCCCCCCCCCCCCCCCAACATTAAACTTATCCTTCTCTGGTTCTATGCTTCATTGCAAGCAGCAAGCT
The DNA here is from genome assembly GCA_026781145.1 of Hippopotamyrus pictus. Classification (NCBI taxonomy): domain Eukaryota; kingdom Metazoa; phylum Chordata; class Actinopteri; order Osteoglossiformes; family Mormyridae; genus Hippopotamyrus; species Hippopotamyrus pictus. Next base: position 22,608,944 of record JAODLC010000038.1, on the reverse strand, counting down.
TCTGACGGACTACTTCTCAAGCCTCAGCAGAAAAAAACGTGTATGACAGCATGGAAAGAGAGAAAGATGCATTAATAGCACTCCCAATTATGAGGCTGAACAGCCACCGCCGTCCCCCCCACTCCCTGAGCCCAGGGCAAACTGCAGAAATGAAAGAGGGGATTGAGACAGCGGCAAAGTGACAGGGTGCAGAAGCTTATTACATATAATGTTCTGTAGCCATAGGTTTATACAGAAGCTAATCAGATATGTTGGAGTATAAAAAGGTACTTTCCCCTCTGCTTTTGAAAATATAAAGATTCTGCGACAAATCCTTAAAACAAGATATTTCATAACAAAGTTTTTCTGCCTGCAAGGGGGTTATCGTGTACTTTTTCATGCTTTGAACAATAAAACGTAAAAAAAAAAAAATCTTGTGAAGAGAAAAATCTTGAGGATTGTAAGATATCAGTCTTGTAATCCTAGTCAAGACTTCTGGACAACATTATTCGAAACAACTTAATCTGCACTTTCAGAATTCGTGATCTTGGATGCACAGATGAGTGCAAAGTCGTCCTTTTTTAGTGATATTATCCTTCGTCAAATAAGAGCGATTTGTAAAGTAAGTAGTAGGCAAAGCCTGACAAGACAGAGTGGAAGGGTGTGAGCACTGAATTTATAAATTCACACTGACTGTAGTCTGATCAAAGCATTTCAGTTATAAAAGATTAGATCAAAACAACTCATGGCATGTAGATTTGTACACATGTATAATGACTAACGGGCTTGTAGATTTACATCCATTTATTTAACGGATGCTTTTTTCCAGAGTGAGGATCGGAAAGCATGGTCAACCATGAGTTATGCGGCAGTTAAAAGCCTCACTCATGGGCCCAGTGATGATTTGATTATTCTGCCAGTTGTGGGATTCGAACATACAACCTCCCAGGCACAGGTATAGATTCCCAACTCTCTGAACATAGATAGATAGATAAATAGATGTTTTATCTACCTCTATACAGCTATAAACTTTATAATAAAAAATGACTTGGCTAACCAGGTAATTAAACTTTATTAGTATTTGTATTACTTCTTGTATTATCTAAGTGAGATCTCTAAGTAATTCAGGTGTGTGTGTGTGTGTGTGTTTATCAGAGATACTCTGAGCAGGGTTGTTAAATAAACATGCGAGCTATTTTAATATAATATTGCGACTGCTCGTAAAGGTTAATCAATGATGATCCAGAGAAGCAGCCATCTATATATGACAGACAATTCCCTTAAGCACTCTCTTATGTTACAGGTAATAAAGCCAGTCGGTAAGAGTCACTGCTGAATGCCTCTTTGATGAAGATGGGACGCTACAATTTTTTTTGAGCAGGGCTGTATCCGAGGTATGAAAAGGTTTCCGTAGGTTAACTCCCAGAGCTCAATGCTAATGTGTGTCTGTTCTGTGGTTGGTGAATGTAGAGTTGTCTATCACTTTAATCATTCATTCATTCATTCATTCATTCATTCATACTGGACCGGGCACCACGCACTTTAATCACTCTCCATTCATTTACTGCTTACACTCTATGTAGACTTCATACCCAGGAAAATAGTATAAAATGTGATTTATTTGTGTTTCAGGTATGTAGTTATTCTACAGTTAAATAGTGTGTTGCTTTGACATTGATAAACCATACAACTCTGCATTAGAAAAAAAAATCTCTGATATGCAAAGCCAAACCCAGAAATTGAGCTTAATGAGACACAAAGGGCTTTGCTATCCTCTGCTGTGGGTGCATTTGATGTGTAAAACAGTCGCTTTGATGATTTCAGTCATCGGGTATCCGGTCAAAATGTCTCATCACTTGGTATGCTTCATGCAACGCTATAATGCACTTGGTAAGAAGTGCGCAGAGGTCAGACACACCGCACTATAAGCCCTGATCCAAGCAGCAATGTCATGGTTCATCAGAAATTTTAAATGTAATGAGGTGGTTGTTAATCAAAGAGAATTACAGAATAATTGCACACTAAAGTCGTTCAGCTAAATAAAATAAATTGCACATATAGCATGAAACTGTTTACATTAAACACATTGCTTATGCTACAATGACTTTTTATTCACCCTCTACAAGCCTTATATATACTTCAATGTTTTCTTTTATCTAGATGTTTAATAAACAAGAGACCTGCATATGTAGGTATAGCCCACTGTACTTTTTCCAATTACGGATGAAATCTGTCCTCCTTACTGTGAACGGCTCGTTAATGTCGTTTTTCAGAATCTGCCAGTATATTTAATTAACGCGTTTATGTACTTGGCATGACTCTTATTTCCGCGATCTCAAGCCCATGACATGATTAATATTTCACATGAATGACCAGAGCATTAAATGGTTTTAAATTATCTGCATGCATCTTTGGAGCTCTGGCTGTAAAAGATCCCATTTTCCATCATATGCCTCATTTTTTTTCTCATTTGCATCGTTCTCTGCCATGCAGTGAGGGCAGTGAGTGTGCCACCCTTATCCCTTTGAGCTGGTGTTTTAGAACTCCTGGTAGTAACGTTAAAAACCCTTGCAGTGCGGCTGCTGATTTTAAAACGGCAGGAGGAGGCGTCTTCAGTGGAAGCGTAAAATCCAGCAAAAAAACATGCACATTTCTGAAAACCTGGCACTCAGCCTTAAGGTTCATTCTTTATTCAATTAATATTCAAGGGATAGACTTTTAAAGAACTTTTTGTTGTTGTTGTTGTCTGAACCCACTGGAGATGTCATTTGAATTGCTGTTTATAGGCTTTGAAAATTGGGCTTTGATTTTTTATTATTATTATTTTTTTTTTGGAGAATTTTTTTTAAATGATGCTGCTGCAACTGTTTTACTTAAATGTTTTTTTTTTTTTTTCCATCAGTGCCAATATTTCTTCAGAAGGTTTTGAACTGGATGTTTCTCTTTGTTTTTCGAATGCAAGCATGTAAAAATTTGAATATAACTTTTCACCAAAAAAACGATTTTATCTTCAAAGCATCAATTTGGTATAAATATTGGTAAATACATTTCTAAAAACATATCTAAGCACAAATGTTATATTGCTACATTATATTGAAGCTTTTAAGCAGTTTCTCTCAAGTAATAGAAGCTGAGCTTGAAATAAAATTGTTTGTAATTGCCAAACATTTTAAAAATGCAAAACACAGTGAATCATATACAAAAGTAGCCCTTTGAACCCAGTGCAGGCAGTGTAAGGCAGAAGGTGCTGTAAACCTGGGAGTGGATGCCAGACACAAACAAAGACTATGAGCAATTTAGAGACTCTGGCTCACCTATGATACCTTTGGGCTGTGGGAAGAAAGTGGAGGAAACCCATGTGAGACAGTGCGGACATGCAATCTCCACACACATGGGGCACGCCGTGCGAGAGGGCTGGGCTTCTGACTGTGCCGCTAAATGAAAATTCATCTTCCATAACTGCTTAAATAGTGCAGGGCCACAAAAGGCCTGGAGCTTATTCCAAAAAGCACAAGGTAGGGGACACCCTGGATGCTAACCCATTGTAAGACACACATTCAGTAGAACACTAAGGGCAATTTAGAGACAATTTACCTCACTGCAGGTCTTTGGGCTGTGGGAGGAGGCCGACACAGGCCCAGGCAGAACATGCAATCTGCACACACATAGAGCCAAGAATCAAAGCCATGTTCCCAGGACTGTGACACCACAGTACTATCTAACATCACGCACACATTCCATAGCTTGTTTCTGCTGCAAAAATGTATTCAGGTGGGCTCTTGTGCAAAAATGAAAGTCATGTGTATGTTTCAATCTTCAATCATTTACTCATAAATGTCCACATACATTAACAGAAAAATAATCATATCCAGATTTCTCAGTGAGTAAAATAATGATCATATTATAATATAATAATTATAATATTATTTCAGTTTACCACAAATATATTTAGATAAGTTTTAAAGAAATGCCAGCAGTACCAACATGACATTATTTTTTACCATTAATGTCTGAATCTACTAAGGCAGACGATTTTTTGCAATCAGTTTGAGAATGACTTTGAAGGGGGAATTTATACTTGCATGTGTATTACATCTGACTCTTAGTTACATAGCTCAGTATTCAATTACCCAATTGATCACGACAGCAGCAACTCTGCAGTTCCATTGTTAACTATGATTTTATATATGCAGAATGTCAAGGGAAAAGCCTGGGGTCGATCATGCATTAACAAGTGACTCACAGTCTATCCCACTTTCTCAGAACCATGCTTCTGACAAGCTTAGCAGAGCAGAACACCTTATGTTATGCAAACATTGACACCATGGGTCCAGAAGCAGCTATGACCTTGCCCGGGTTTGCAGTAGAAAACAAGCCTTATACACACACACACAGACACACACACACAAACACATACACACAGAAAAAACAGACACACACACACAGACATATATACAAACAGGCACACACACACACACACAGGCACACACAAACAAACATATATATACGAACAGGTACACAAACACACACACACACATAGACACACAGACAGACACACAGACATGGACACACGCACACACGTGCATCTGGTTTACGCTGAAATATCTCCTCCTCTGAAAAGCGGGTGTAATCCAAGTATGGCATTTGCATACATCGGGAAAATATCCAGAAGAAATGCACCCCCCTCCCCCCCACAAATCCACAAGCATATTTACAGAAACAGAAAACACACATATTCCATTAATATACCAGACAGTGGCGCTGTGCCAATCATTTTAGACATGTGAAGTATATGTTATGGTAATTATTAATTCAACAAATAACAGGCCTACATTAACTATAAACTTGCGGTCAAGGTAATCTGGTCAATGAGTGAACTTCATCCGTCAGATTGTATCTCTCAATCCCCTCCCTCACCATTCCAGTCTTCTGTTGATACCTCTGCACATCATCAAGGAGTCGTCCCATCGTGACTTTCACGACTTACATCTCAGCGGCAGTAAGCGAGGTCAGCTAGATGTGTGTGAATGTTTAAAGAACATTAATATTTGTGTATGTTTGTTTTATGTCTCGCTTGCAGTTTTGAAATAGTGCCTACCCACAAACTTGGTTTGCACTGTGCCGCTAGTCCAAGTTATGGGGCGTTGCTCTGAACCAGGTGCCATTTTTGTGCCCAGGACATTGTATGTATAACCTCCTGAGTCCCGGGCTTTTGTTTGGTGTGCATGTTTTATTTCCTTTAGCTATTTGGGATTAGTAGGACCTAATAATCATAAAAACCAAACATTTTTTTTTTTGAACAAATAGTAGTTTTAAACAAAAATGATGTCCTTATATGAGGACGTAGGATCTCAGGAGGTTAAATATGCATGAATAAATGCTTTATAATACATGGTATTATCAAGCAAAGTGCCCTCCACAATGTCCTCATTTCAAATTTAAGATACATAATGTAAAACATTAATAGAAACTACCCGGTATTTGTCACCTGTCCCTGCTCACTAATGGTACACTTCACCATGAAATGATTAAAAATATTTTTTTTTTGTTTCGTGTGACAGTATTTAAATACATTTCCCTTATAGTAAATCAATAATATGTTAGTCAAAATACACATTTTAGTCATATTCCAGGTTTTCACTCTTGTTACCTGAATACATTTCTACCCCAAAAAAATTTAGCACATTTCAACTGTAACTTGCATCATCTCAGTCCCCTGAAGACCACAGGAAAATGAAAAGTGAATTCTCTCACTTCCTTTCCTGTGTTTTTGATGATATTGTCAGTATGTCTGAGGTGGCTGATCTCAATGCTCAGTTCTGTTACCCAAATGTGGTCAATGTTTATATACCTTTATTGAGGGCGGCACAAGTTAATATAATACAAAACTAGTTAATATAATTTTCAAATAACATTTAAATGGTTGCCTGATATCAGGATGGAAAAGCAAATCGTCTGCTTAAAAACCATGAAGAAAATTACATAAAGCTCCCTGAGACTGATCAATGCACATGTTGAATAGTTAAACACGCCTGCAACTAGCATCCGTGTTGAAAAAAAATTAAGAAGAAGAAAAAAAAAATTGGTTGTTAATGATTTATAACATGCAAATGGCACAGATTTTGGCTGCAGTCTTCGGGTTGTTAACCAGAATCATCTTATGGCTGATGGGGATACCCACTAACATCTTACATACAAGCAAAGCATATACAAAACTGTAGCATATTGATGAAATATGACATGTGTTTACACCAGTTGGAATGATGCTAGTGGGCAAAAAAATGCCAATAATTTGTAGTGAAATAAATAAAAACGATGCACAGCAAGTAACCATAAATCCCCAAAAGCCCCTTTCCTTAATCTGTGGGCGATAGCACTATTTCAGAAGATAAAGTTATGTCAGACGATGAATGACACGGCACAGAGGGCCCTATCCGCGGATCGACCAGGAGGCATGGTCGAAAGCAGAAAGCTGACCTAGTTTTGCTATTTTAACAGGGGAAAAATAGTAAATACTAAAAATATATATATATTTTTTTCTAAAAATACAATTTAAGCTATTTTATGACGTGTTTTGAGAAACGTCAGTTAAATAAAACGATTGCTTCGTAGTCTTATACTTGCAAAAAAAAAAAAACTCATAAAGGTAGTGGAAAACACTGAACTACTTCATTACCAACAGACTGCATATATTTACAAAGGCAACATTTTTGGAATGTACAAATTTACTGCTTACCTGAATTCGCAGTTACCCATGACTTGAAGCGATACATTTTTTACCGCATTTCCTCAGTAAAAACTCTATAACGTCACAAAATAAAGGGTTGCAGCTCCCCAGTCAGTGTAAACAAAACCTATAAATATGCCTTTGTTTATGGGCGGTTTCGCGCGTTTCCTTCACCCAGTAACATCCGCGAGATTATCGTATCATTGGATGCGTTCGACTTCATGCAGCCGCTTAAAGCGCTGGCTTAAAGCAATGCGTCATGGTTAGATTTTTTTGTCCGACAGCCGGCGCTGCAAAACGTCACCACGTGTCACCATGTCACATGGTACGAAAACCTTGCAAGAGCAAGAGGACTTAAGACAGATTGTGCAGCACCTCTGATACCCCTTTTCCACTGCAAAGGTGCCGGTGCCACTCCAGTGCCGATCCTTTGGAACCAGTGCCACGTTTTTCCACAGAAAAAAAAAATGGCGCCGGTGCCACAAAATCAGCTCCGAACCGGCACCAAACCTTTGCTGCATGGTCTGCATGGCCCGTGTCGTCATGAGAGGTGGGTGGAGTAACCGAGGCAACGCAAAATAAAGATAATGTCGGAAAGTGGGCGTGGTTTGTGACGTGGGCGCAGTGTTGTCA
>JAODLC010000038.1:22589906-22600003 GCA_026781145.1 Hippopotamyrus pictus | reverse complement strand
AAGAACTTCAATGAGAAATAGCAGTGATTTTGTTTGATTTGGGTCAATTGACCCAGTCAGTCTTTCTAGTGTTAAAATAATTTGATAAACTCATTAATGACCTTTCACATTGTTATCTTTTGTGTTAAATTTTGTGCAAGTTTGTGCACTGCTGCACATTTCTGTGTGTAACAAAGAGTGCACGCGTATGGGCACGTGTCACTATTTAGCTGATGTGCATTTAAAATAACAGCGAAATTCTTCGCCGTTGACTTGTTTTTGCCGGTCAAAAGCAAATCGCTTTCCAGTGCCTAAAGATAGCGATGCCCCGGCAATGTGCCTGACTCCGCCTCATTTTAAACCCGACACGCCAATCAGTGCTCAGATGGGAGTGCATTTGCGGTTTCAACGACGTGGGCACTGGACAGGAAAATGACAGCTGCGTAGGGCTCAGGCTAGGAAACACACGCTTTGCGCCGGATATTAATTTAAATAGGGCCCTGAATCTCCAAAAATCAGCAAGCCTTGAACTATTGTTGCGCTGACAATAAGGACAGCAATGTACGTGCTGCTGTTTTAGATAATTATGTACATTACTGTGGATGTTAAATAAGCAATCCTATGCTTAATGTTTCAAACTGACTTGTGTATTTCACAATAATTAATGCCAATGGTAGATTGAGGTTGTTGGAAGTGGTGCTGTGATCATTGTTTAAATTGTGTTTAATTTTGAGCATGTAATGTACTCTAATGATACTAATATACAGTATCATGTTTTTTTTTTTTGACATTTTCTGACATTTGTTCTAGTACCATAAGCAAATAATTAAAAATACTGAATTCAGTTGACAGACTAAGTAGCTCTAGGTGAGTAAATGACTGCAATCTTCGCAATTTCTTTTAGTGTGCTCTAGAGCACATGCTAATGTGGTACTTGACTTGTTGAAATGCAAATTGCAATATAACCTGAACAGTAGTATTTTTTGTTTTTCATTGCCAAAATTCCAAAGTCAGTTTTCAGGAAACTTGATTAGTTATTTGTTTTTAATCCTTTTATGCTTAAGTAAGCATCCAATTTTAATTAGAATAGTTACAATATACTGAACTTTTATCTATCTCTCCCTCCTTCCCTTCCTCTCTCTCTCTCTTTGTATCTGTGTCTGACTACAGTATATGTGTGTGTGTGTGTGTGTGTGTGTGCTTGATGGAATAAAGTCTCCAGACTAATAATGACTTGGAAGAGGCAAGAAAACCAGAAAATCTCAATATCGAATATTACTATGGTTGATTACATCACCTATCAAACCTTGTAAATGTGAAAATTCGAATCTTAAAAAATATTTACATATTCGAGAGCAAAAATCCATCTAAGAAACATATAGGTGTTATGGAAAAAAACTTAATTCTAGTTTGGATTGTTTTTAGCATTGGGGCTCAGATTTGAATTGTTATTTAACTCCTAGGTTGGAAGCCTCAGGACAATTGTCTGTATGAAGTATTGCAGCGGGTTTCATCTGTTTTGGGACGAGATAGTAAAGCTGTCAATAATTAAACTGAGCCAAGGCTTACAATACTCTCAGCTCCATAGGGTCAAGTCTGTAGACAGTTGTCAGATCTCTGATGTCAGATCTCAAGGAAGTGGTTTCCTCCTTTTTATACCTTTTAATGCTTTTTAGCCGTTATAGCACTTATGTATTATCATTTGCTTTCTCTCGTTGCTCTTTTCTTTAGTATTCCTGAAGAATCTAACCCACATTCTGTCCATCCATCTTTGGGAAATTCTGAGACACCAGTTTGCCTCACTGCGTGTCTTTGTACTGTGGGCAAATATCAGAGCACCCAGAGGAAATCTGCTAAACACAGGGAAAGCATGCAAACTCATGAAGAGCTCAAACTAACATTTACTGAAAAATCGAAAAGGAGCAAAAATGTTAAGAGGATTTATTTTTAATTTATACCACTACAGTACATTATTATGCCTTATTTTCAGTTGTCAGTAATGGATTGCAGGACTAAATACCATTTTCAAAAATGCTGTTTAGAGTGAAATTAATGATAGCTTGACTACCATTGCTCCCACAATGCGTGGCAGATGGGTGTACCAAAAAACGATGAACGAACAGTCATTGGTTATGGGTTCAGTTGCTGTCCAGGGTCTGTCTGTCTCTGTGTGTATGTGTGTGTGTGTCTGTGTCTGTGTGTGTGTGCGTGTGTGTCTGTGTGTGTGTATATGAGTGAGAGTGTGTGAGAGAGAGAGAGAGAGAGAGAGCGAGAGAGTGAATGGCACACTGCTCAAAGAAAGGCAGTCCAAAACACACGTCTTATTTAAATACACCTACAATGGATTAGAAGTATAAGGTCTTAATCATATTAACCTAAGAGCACTCAATCCTGTATATTAAAGAAGTAATAACCCCAATATGAGGATTATTCATTGTATTACATATAAGATATCTTTAATTCAGCTTCAGCTCTAAATCATTTGATTAAAAGTTTTGAACTTAAAGTTATTTGCAGACATCAGTGGTATGTTTTTAATATATATGATACTTATTTATGATACAACTATATTATAATAAAAACTTTACATGATAAAGTGGGGACACAGTGGTCTCGCATGCAGACTTGAAGTGTTTTTTGTCTAATTTGGTTTCCTCTTCCTGTCATCTTAGGGCAACTGATGACTCTCCATTGCCTATAGTGATTGTGTGTGAATGGTGACCCCTGCAATGGACTCTCGTCCCACCCAGGGTGGCCCTTACCTTATGCCCTGGTGCCCCTGCAGAGGACTCTCGTCCCACCCAGGGTGGCCCTTACCTTATGCCCTGGTGCCCCTGCAGTGGACTAGTCCCACCCAGGGTGGCCCTTACCTTATGCCTTGGTGCCTCTGCAGTGGACTCTTGTCCCACCCAGGGTGGCCCTTACCATATGCCCTGGTGTCCCTGCAGTGGACTCTCGTCCCACACAGGGTGGTTCTTACCTTATGCCCTGGTGCCCCTGCAGTGGACTCGCGTCCCACCCAGGGTGGCCCTTAATCCAGTTACTGTATGTTACAATTTTTTTAGGGCCCCTGTCACTCCAGGACCTTTGGAATCATGTAGTATTAAAATGAGGGAAACACAGTGGACAGTTGGCAATATGAAGAAAAATCTTTTTTTCTTGTTTTAGTAGGTCAGCTACTTACAGTATATGAAACTTCTGCTCTCCTCCATCAGAAGAACTTCTTTAGAATGGAGTCAGTATCGTTAGCTGCAGTGTCTCATGTTGCTTCAAAATCTTTAGCTCAGCTTGAACACCCACACAGTATATTAGCAACCTAACTAAACTAACTACCAAACTAGTTTACTAAAAATCCTTCAACTTGGAAATTAAACACACGATCAAACTCAAAACTCAAACGACAATGACTTTATCGCCAATATTTCGAAACACCAGTAGCAAAAGAGAACGCACAAAATGATAAATTGGCACCTTGGGTTTCATCTGATAACAGAATGTTGTTAGAATTTTGTCCTGTATTGCGCAGAACAGCCTGGCTTTCAGGCAGGTCTAAAATATCTGACTGCAAGTCCATCTCATCAACATTGCCTGAGTAGCTAAAATTATGTATAGAGACTAGACTACTAGTGAAGCACGTCACCTACACAGGCTACAGAAACACATAAATGGAGCATAGTACCATAGTCACCAGTAAGCTTTTGCTATTTGCCATTTAGACGAAGCGCAGAGGAATCCTCCACAGACTTCCAGTGAAGCACTGTGTCAGTGGACTGTGTTTATTTGGTTTCAAAGGGAAAATTAATGTATGTGCTGTTGAAAGTAGCGAATTTACATGGATACATTGGCCTTGCTTTTAATGCCATTTTAAAGCAATAAATCGCTTGTGGTCCTACCCCCCATAGTGGCCCTGCACCCCAGTGCAGAAGCTTTGGAATATGGATGGGTAGATGGATGGATTGATGTGACTGCTCTAAACTTTATGGTGTCCACTCAAATTAGTTACTTCTCCATTCTATTATTTTGTATTATCTTGGGTGTAGATTCCTGGTAATAGTCCATGACTTATTTTGTACTTTTCCCAATGTGTGTCTATGACTGTCTAGTTTTCTTAAATTTAGCAGCACTACCAAGAGAAGTTGTACTATGAGCGGAGAAAAAAAAAACTTAGGAGCCAACTGTGACCGAGGCATAGAACACATCCTAAAAAAAAAATGTCAATTGTACCTTTGGATTAACCACATGTGATTATAAGGTACAATGGGTGAAATTTTGACGTTTTGCGTAACACAAAATACGATGGATTTAAGTTACCAAAAGTTTATTGGATTGCTACCACAGTGACCCTCTTCTAATGTAAGGCACTCAGTCTATTTAGCATACACTGAAGTAACTCTACTTTCTGAAATTTCAGACTCTTAAGAGGAATTCTGAAAAAACTGAACAAAGAAAAGCTGAGTAAGGAACCCACCTATATAACGTGCAACCATTCATGCAACATCCATTAAGTAATGCAGTTTTTGTCAAAAGACAAAATGGATTGGGAGTCTCTAAAATAGTCTGTGATTGCGAGATAATATGGCAGAAACAAAGCAGTCAGTAAACATCATCTCTGCTGGGGAAGCACTTTGCCGGCTTTTGTGTGGGAGCGTACAATGTTCCCAAGTTAATCCTTAGGGAGATTATGCAAAACATGGCTGTGATATCACTCTGGAGGTTGTTTGCCGGAATGTGATTTCTGAAGGAGTTTTCTTAGAATCAAGGTGTCGGTTGCCGTGGGGACAGTTGAAAAGTCGACTAACCTTGTGCAAAATACAAAGACAACTTTCGGTTACAGTATTTCGTTTATATAGACAGACACATGTCCCCACCGGCACACATGAGCTAACCCATATGTGTGTTTTACATTCATTTTAGATGTTTCCACAGGTTATATGCATTACTTCACCTTTGAAATCGACTGGTCATTTTTTCACTAAGTAATGAGGCTAACATACTACTTATAATTTTGGTTACCAGGTTGTACCTCCCCTTATAATATCTGTTATTAGCTAAATCATTTTACATTTGTCATGATCTGGGGATGGTCTGCAGGCTAACTGGGTCACGTTATGTTATCACACCTCCATTGTCTTGGGATTGACTCCCGCACTGGCCCCCACCTAAAAAAAGCCAAGCTTGCATCAATTCTCCAAGTAGAAATGTCATATTTATACCACACTCTCCAGCTTCCTCGCTCACATATGCTTGTTGATAGTGTCTTCCTCTGCTTTCTAACATACCACTGTAGATAAAAAAGCATAAAATGAAATAAGGCAAACACATGCAGGGTGGTGGTTAAACTCCATAAGCTGTGGCACAGGGTGCAATAATCATCATCATCATCATCATCTTCATTATCATCTTCCCACCACATTTCTGGGGAGGGTGACATGACAGCATGTCTTGCAGGTTAGGCTAGATGTCTTCTTCAATGGCCATGGAACAGAAAGGTTACATAGGTGGAAGTGAAAGTAGAATAAAGGTTAATCTGTATTTAATTTTTTGGATTTAGATTTTGCCGAACTGAAAAAAACATTTCCAGACTATGACTGGTTGTGCCCTATCTCCATTGCTTGTATCCACTTTTGTCTCCTTAAAAGCTTCCTGTCTGCGTGGGTGAGTTTATTCTTCATTTTCTCGTTGTTTTACTGCTGTCCTTTTAAGGATCATACAATACAGTAAAAGAATCTGCTAATAGCTGAACTTTGCAGTCCGCCTTATGATCTCTTCACCACTCGAACACCCCAATATGTTATTTATTCAACCTTTGACATATTTCTACTTTATTATTAAATTTGGCCAGCAGATCGATCTTTCGTTTTTCACAGAATAAAAAACACGATGTAACGTTGCATCATTTATGTGAATTAACTGTTTTAGTGCAAGTTAATATTTTACGTAAAATATCTTATTTAGAGCAAATACAGTCCATACTGCTTTAAGCTAATTCATGACATTTTGTCTCCATTAAAGGCTCTCCCATCTATGTGTTATTTTATTCTCGCTTGGGTTTTACCGCTGTCCTTTTAAGGATCGTGCAGTAAGGCTAAGAGCTGAACTTTGCGGTCTGCCTCATGATTTCTTCGCCACTCAAACAGCATAATATTTTATTTATTCAACCTGCAAATTATTTATACTTTATTATTAAATCTGGCCAGCAGATCGATGTTCCGTTTTTCTCAGAATAAAAAAATAATGTAACCATATTCCACTAATAGACCGGCAAGTTGTTTCACTGCCAGTACCCAAATTATTAGACTAAACTATATCGGTTATAGATTGAATTTTCTGGGTATGTGTTCAGTTTGGACGCAGCAGCCTGTCCCACTTTCGTTTCGTTTTGATGCCACATTCGGAGCCCAGCTTTTCTGTGGTGCCCTGTTGGAACCGTTTTTTTCTGGCCCAGGGCCATTTTTTTGCGGTGGAAACTTGTGGAACCAGTTCCAGATTGGGAAAAAGTCCAGTACCGCGTTGGTGGAAACGAGGCTTGGGAGATAAAATCCCTCCAACATATCCTGGGTCTGCCCTGGAGGTACTGGCCACTGGGACATGCCTGTGACAATGTCTGGCTCCCTGTGAGGCATCTTAAAAGATGCCCAAACCACCTCCAGCTGACTCCTGAGGAATCCATTACTGGATATATCTCTATATTGTCTGTATTCTGTATAATAGTCTGTACAATGTCCTGCCCAAACTGTGATTATTTCACAACAAATATTGGTAAAAAAAAATTAAAAATCACTGATCGGAGCACGATAAATATGGTAAGTATATGGGTCATTCTCATGAACTCACTACTGTAACATCTGCTTGTTCTATTCAAGGTTGCTGGGTGGGGGTGGGGGGGAGTCTATGGGAACAACAGGGAGCAGCAGTCTGGCATTTTAGAGGAGCAGCAGCCTGGCATTTTAGAGGAGCAGCAGCCTGGCATTTTAGAGGAGCAGCAGCCTGGCATCTTAGAGGAGCAGCAGGGAGCAGCAGTTCGGCATCTTAGAGGAGCAGCAGCCTGGCATCTTAGAGGAGCAGCAGCCTGGCATCTTAGAGGAGCAGCAGCCTAGCATCTTAGAGGAGCAGCAGGGAGCAGCAGCCTGGAATCTTAGAGGAGCAGCAGCCTGGCATCTTAGAGGAGCAGCAGGGAGCAGCAGTTCGGCATCTTAGAGGAGCAGCAGCCTGGCATCTTAGAGGAGCAGCAGATCTTTGATCCATTTCAGTTTGGTATTTGGAAACAACATTCCACAGAAACAGCTCTCATTAAAGTTTTGTGACCTATTAAAGGCAACTGATACAGGGGTGTTCTGTGTTAGTATTGTCAGACCTCAGTGTGGTGTTTGACACGGTGAACCATAAGATCTTAATTAATAGGTTAGAGCAGTCTGTGGAGGTCTCTGTCTCTGTTCTGGACTGGTTCTCCTGCTATCTAATTAATAGGAGTTTCTCGCTTGGTGTTCCAGATTTTCCATCGGTTACTGCTTCTCTGACATGTGGAGTGCTACAAGGCCTCAGTTCTTAGACCCGTTCTGTTTTCTTTTTTCTTTATACATCCTTCCACTGTCTAAGATTATTAACTCTTTTAAATCTATTTCATACCACTTTAATGCAGATGATACTCAGCTTTATATTTTATTAAAACTTAATAAAATTAATTAATCATCCATTCTGGTTGACTGCTTGTCACAGATTAATAACTGGCTCTGCAATAATGACCTGCCGTTGAATTCAGGAAAAACTGAGGCCTTAATTGTTGCTCCCCCTGACCTTCACTCTGAGATTAGTCTGAAGATGGCTTCCGTCTCTGCAGCTGCCAAATTGAGTTTACGTAATCTACTGGTTATCATCGATCAGTCTCTAAGCCTAGGTTCACACGTAAGGTCTGTCACCCACCCTTCTTTCTTTCATTTAAGAAACATTTCCGAACTGAGGACTGTAGTTTCAGAATCAGAATTGGAGATGCTTCTCCGTGTTTTTTTATTTCTTCACATTTTCATTACTTTAATTCTTCGTACACATATCTAATCAAATCTTCCCTTTCTTGGCTGCAGTTAGTTCAGAATGCAGCTGCTTGGCTCCTGACCCGGTCTCGCCGGAGAGCACATATTACCCCGCATTTTGTATGCACTGCATTGGCTTCTGCTTGAGTATAGAATTCGTTTTTTGCTGCTCACCTACAGAGCTTTGCACGGGCAAGCGCCTGAGTACATCACTGGCCTCTTGTGCTGCCATACAGCCTGTTGGACACTTAGGTCTGGGAAAAAGGGCCTTTTAGTCATCCCATGTACCCGGCTAAAGACATGGGGATTGTGCTTTTCAGTCTGTTGCACCAAGACTTTGGAATGATCTGCCTCTACCACTGCACTCAGCTCAGTCAGTTGACTCTTCCAAAAAGCAACTAAAGACTTTCTTTTGTTTAAGCAGGCATTTGAATAGACCGGAGTAGTTTTCTGGTTTTGTTCTGTTGTTTTTATTATTACTATTACTAATAGTGTTCCAGTTAATTTATTTTTCCTCATTGTCTTTTATTTTGATGGCATTTTTAGTGTTTTAGTGTCGTGCTGCACTTTATGACCTCTTGTCCTTGAAAGGCACTTCATAAATAAATTTTACTTAATTACTTACTTACTCAGGGTTACCAACTCTCATACATCTGGTGTGACACTCACACTTTCTGACTCACATTCATCCAAGAAATCTTACAGCAGTTCTATTTTATTCAATTATAAACCTAAAATTAGCTACATCTATAGCACTGGGGTAGTTTGCAAACCCTGCAGATTATTTAGAAAGATCTAAACCTGTCACATACATGTAAATGTGTGTGCAGACCTTGTCTTGAATTAAAAATCTCACACCAGTCAGCTGACAACTCTGCTTACTTACAACCCAGGATGGGGCACCAACCCATCGGAGGACACACTTACTGTACACACCATTAACTGCTATGGGCAACTTGGAAACGCCAATTAACCATAGCATGCTTCTGTACTGTGAGGAAACGGGAGAACCCAAAGAGACCCCATGACTGAGGGAGAACATGCAAACTATACACACATGGAGCCACAGAAGAGACTTTTCTCATTTTTTATATATCAGTTTTCACTAGTTTTTAAAAGGCATTTGCAGACCGACTCAAATTATACAACTTAATTATTTAAATTATCAATTTTGCCTTCTGGGTCAGTAATAAACAGAAGTAATTCATAAAATGATGCAGGGCAAGAGTTGTGGAGATGGAAAAAAGGATTGAAAAATCGTGCAAAAATATAAACAAATATGGCATCCGTGATGCCACTAGCTTTCACCCAAGGATTTCAACATGCACACTGTGTATATACACGATTCGCAGTATTCAATACGCAGCTCTCAGCCTGCTCAACAAAATGAGGCCACGTGCGTCCATTCGCTTTGCAGCCAACCACCTCGTAACACCGACACTACTGAGCCTGCCTTTTGACGGACCTCTTGACCACCCAATAACCTGCTGCTCCTTCAAACGGGAAGAAAGCGATGCTGCACAGTCCCATGCGCACTGGTCACGGTCGCCTCAGCTATTGGTGGCCACTCAGCTGGAGGGGCGGGGCACCGGAAGTGACTTTCATAGCTTACGATACAAAGCCAAGAATGGAATTCAGCCAAAGAAGACAGGTAAGGCATTTTTTTATACTTTAATTTGCTCTTTTCAAGGCTGGGTAAATTGGAGATGGCGCGGGAAAAGCTGATGACGTGTCACCGTCGCTGAACCGATTGAGACTTATATTGAGATTTATATTGATTTTTCTCAGCTGTGAAAATAATTTTTGACCAGCGTCATAAGTCTCCAAAATGCTTATAATGCAAAAGGAAAGCCACAATAGTATTTCAGTGAGTTACAAGTTTGTTTACAGTTCAAGTTCGCTTATCAATGTAAGTAAATCAGTTTGTGTTTAGTTAGTGTAGGAATTATTAGCTCAACTAAATTTGTATTCTCCACCAATATGTTTCAAATTAATTAAAGTTTAATTAATTATGGTTTTATGACAATTATTGCCTAAGCTTTATGCCAAATGGTTGGTTCCTCCAACTCGATTGTGATATCCCCGTGAGTC
>JAODLC010000038.1:22559510-22573346 GCA_026781145.1 Hippopotamyrus pictus | reverse complement strand
GTCCTGCATGGCCACCCCTAGTAAATATGAGGCCACCCCTGTTGCCACCCCACATCAAAATAATAAAAATGAAATATGAAATATCTTTTTAAACGCAACCATAGAACCAAGTATATGACTGGCCCCTGTTGGACACTCCAAGCAATTTTCCCCGCAGGCGCCGCTGAACACAGGTCTACAATTTTCACACATTGTGTTCAAGTAGATCAAAGCAAAACAACATATATCGAAATAGGTCCTCCACATTTTGTATGATGGTGAAGTTCTCGATCAGCCTACAGAATTAAGGAACAGGTCTCAGGATATGCAGTTCTCCTGCTAACTTTGGATATAGCCACACCAGTACCGCCTGTACCTTGCACAGCCCTGTTAAATTCAGGTTATATGATCAAAAAAGTGACTAAGAGCTGGTGAAATAAGTAATTCTCCAGCCGTCATAAACTGTGTTCAGGTAACACTGTCAGTGCTGCATTTGCAGGCTTTAGTGTTTTCTGCATAGACCCCCACAAACCAGTGAAGTATGTCACAGATTTAATTTATGGATGCCTGGAACACAGATGGGGCATCAGCTAATCCGTGTGGCTTTACCAGATATTTACAGTGGCCTGCGTTGGTGGAATGACCGTCTTCTACCCTTCTCCCTGTCAGATCCAAGCTGCAGGCACTGTGAAGAGCAAACACAAGCATCCATGTGCTCCGCTGCAGCTAGCATCACAGGTAAAGAATAATACTTCACTGTGGCTTCATTCAGTGCCCAGTGCTCAATTCAAGGACGTAATCCTTCATCCTTTTTTCACTGAAGGAGAACCCTGCTGAGGCTGGTTAATCAGATAGGAAGCACCGGTTTAGTGCTTCCTTGATATTCTCGCTGACGGATCACCTGTTTCTAGTCAAAACCCTCAGCAGCTTCAATTGTTGTCGGACAAAATCGAAAACTTGCAAAGAAACACAATCGTGAAGGCTTACTGAATATTCACTACAAGACCTAGCCAAGGGAACTCACACAGACCACCTAGAATCACGAACGAGGGAATCACACAAACGAGGGAATTACGCAAATGAGGGAATCACACAAGTGAGGGACTCATACAAAAGTTCTGGGAAACACAGCATTATACAGTTTAGGTTGCTTATGTAAAATTAAGCTAGAGATACTCTGGTGAAGCTGAATGAGGTGGAGCTGAAAACCTGGTGAATGCGTTTATCGATTTATCCATGATAGTCTAGAAGCAAATATTGAAATCAAATAAATGTTTAGAACCATGAACAACCATAACCAATATACAGAAGCTCAAGGGAAGCGATTTGCCCAGTGTATATTAGCTAGTCATCTAGTTGCCTTCTGGGTCATACTCTGGGCATATTTTTTTGTGCTGTAACACCATTTTTAATACTTAAATTCAGCTGCTGTCAGGTAGTCCCATGTCTTCATTCCTCAAACAGAGATTTTTGCCTTGGTCAAACTCATGTTGTGACAGTACATCAGGTAAACACCTCAGCACTGGAAAGCCAAAGTAAGAGGCTTAATCATTTCGGTGTACAAGAGTAAAGACTTATTGTTGGAGACTCTTGAACTTAGTGAACTTAGAAATCCTTGCTTAATTTCTAAAGTTCTCACTTAGGCTAAAAGAGGCTGATATCGAGTAACTCAAGCCTACCATCTGGCCTGTCCCTCCTCCCCATTGCCGCTTACCTAATTGAAAATGATGTTCCAGGCCTACAGTGGGGAAAACACAAAATCATTAGAGCTGCAGATAATTGATAGCTTTCATTTTGCTCTCCATGTCTAGCACTGACTAATTGTCCCCGTGAAGATATCATCTAGCTTTGTTGTTACTCTAAGCAATACTCATCTGCAATGCCAGGATGAGTTTAAATTGGGCTGTAAGGGCAATGTGACTATTTAATATCATACATTTATGTTTTGCATTACGCTCCAGGTGCTCATTTTCTTTTTGGGAGGATTATGATGTTTTGATAATGAGACGTTTGTATTCTAATCAGAGGCTTGGGGACAATCATAGGAGTTGAACATTCGTCATAGAGGGTCTTGTAAAAAAAAAAGATATTTATTAATCCACATCTTTTAAATGAAATTTTAAATATGTTTTTCTGTGTAGTAATAAAAGGAAACAATATTAAAGATTTAGCGTTTTCATTACAACAAATGTCTGCATACTCTGCACCATGAAATAAAGCAAGTTACTGCATGAGAAAGTTTTAGGTGTGTTCAGATGGAGACGGCGGAGTAATGCGATCGACAATATTCTGCTTGCAAATGAATGTTTTTAGGAGTGCGGGACTTTTAAGCATCAGTTCCTTTTGAAATGCACATTTGAAAAGTCGCTGTTAACCTCGAGATGTCCCCGTTCCGCGTAGGACGTGGCTCTCTGCCAGGACAGTCATGTGCCTGTATGAAGAACAAATGCCTGAAGTCTTAAGTAGAGAGCAGGATCTGGACTGTAGCTCCTTTGACAATAATAGATTATCATGCATATGAACTGATACAGTGTCCTTGGTGGTTGTCTGAGTGACAATGAATTTGGAAGAAGAGATGCACGGGGTAGATTTTCAACTGACTTTGATATGCAGGAAAATTTAGCAAAGGTTGACTGCAGCACACGTGTGGGTTATGCATCTGTTATTTGGGGATTTTATTGTGATTCGGTTTATCCCGGAAACATGCAGGCAATGACACATTTTACACCACCAACACCAGGTTATTATTGTTGCACCTATATTGCATTTAATTGTAAAATTGAGATAAAATAAGAATCTCTATTTTCAATACACAAAGAGCAGCGAAATGCTGCCTAGCAGGATTCCAGCCAGCAATATGGCTTTTACAATATGAAAACATAAAAAGGATAGATATAGAAATACACTGTTTCCAAAACTAAATATATCTACAGTATTTGTAGAACAGTGCAAAATGGTAACAGCGAAACAAATAAAAGAGGTGCAAATAGCAGAATGAAATATAACTGAGTCTATGGGTCATTTTGCACATTGCAGTGGGGGTGTATCATTTACAGAGAGAGGTGGGGGGGGGGGGGGGGGGTACCGTCTGGAGCAGCTGTGGGGAAAAGTTGCCTTTTAGCCTTGTTGTTCAGGTACGGATGGACCTGTGGCATTTGCCAGATGGTAAAAGTTTGAATAAGCAGAGTCTGGTCTGGGATGTCCTGTGGTTACACCGAGGACCTTCTTGTAGTGCCTGGTGTTGAATTCTTCCAAAAGCTTGCTTTGAAATGGAAGTAGTTAGTCCAGCCTCGTCATTGGGTTGGGTTTAATCTGTGGGTAGTTTGCTGTTTTGCTGTAATATTTCTAGGTTTGTGGTTTTACTTGACTGGCGTCTTCTCTGGGTCTTGGTGGTTTTGAATGACAACGTCCTTTTTTCTGTGTTGTCGGTTACCTGGAGTTCTGCAGTTGATGTCCCAACCCACTGGCATCTTCTCTTTCTATTTCAGTCCTATGCTCTAGGTCTTGTGTACTCATTCCCATGTTTGGGTTTGTTTTTCACACAACCTGTCCTGATGTCCAGCCTGTTTCTTGCAGTGCATTGTCCAATGATATCAGGCACCATCAGGCTGAATACCTGTCACTGGATGGACAGCCTAGTTTGGAGCGCCCTGATTTGGAATTCTGGAACTCAATAAATTTATTTTAACCGAGTTCTAGTTGCCATACTACTGATCCTTCTAAGATTTTCTGACAACATGAAATCTGTTCATCATAGGGCACAAGACAAGGGTACACTCTGGATGGCGTGCAAGTCATAGATTCACGCTTCAGAGACACGGATTCACTTTAGTACATGCTTTTGGACTGATGGAGAAGATTTTTCTACCTGAAGAAAAGCCCCTTAAGCAGGAGGGTTCCCTGCAAACTGCAGCCACACAGATTTTGACCTGGGGGTGTGAGGCCATTGTGCAGTCCTTTAAAAGTAAAGCTTTCATAAAAAATACAATGATTCAATATACTTCATTTAGTTCATTGAATCCAACGGGTGATTATACAGGGTAATGGGAACACATTATTCTTCTTTACTATTTTTTATTATTTTATGATTTATTTATTCTTTATTTATTTCATTATTTTATTTCTTTGTTCTCCTAACTAAAGAAATCAGAGAATAGACAAGAAAATCTAGTCTGCACTCACTGAGAGTCTTTAATTATTCATGTGATTGAAATAATAAACATTATGCAGTGGAAGTTATACAGTGGAAGTGTTTGTGCCAATGAAATAAGCGTTTGGATATTCAGTTTAATTTTATCAATAATTATAATGCCTTTTTGTTTCCATTGATGTTGTTTTGTGTTTGACTTTATTTACGTTTCTGCAAAATGCTGTAATATCACAATTTTGTGTTCAGTTGTTGACAGCAGGGGAACTTCAGAGAGGATAGATCTATCAATAGTGCGGCTAATTGTAACTGTTAGTGCTTCATGAGTAATTTCAGATTCAGCAAGGTTACAAGAGCACACTCTGTTTAAACAGGTAAGCCAGCTAATCATTCACCATAAAAATAATTGGATGTTGCATTAGTTTAGCTGGGCAGACTAGTTTATGTATTTATTCTGACTTTGCAAGGAAAGTGAGTGAAAATAACCACTTTTGGCAAGCCTAACAATATGTAACTTCAAGTTTATTTATAATTCTCATTGACTGGATGCTATTGGCTCTGTCAACAACCAGTGATGTAACTCTAATGAAGCCTGAATGAATCTGCTGTTTAAAGGATAACTAGGCACTAACTATTCATGAAATGTAATATCGTATCACGATGTTGCAGACAATGATAAAATAAAATAAAGTTTTTCACTGCAGTAATAAAACGAAACTGCATTACATTTTTATGGGGCTTGAAAATTCCACTAATTTAATGTCTGAAACTGCTTCCCCAGACTTGGTCATACAATATACTGTTTTGCACTGCTTCAATCAATTCCTTTAAATGCAGGTCACTTAGATTAAATCAGAGGTCTGCAGTAACCACTGAGATTCCACTATCATTCTCCAAGAGCAGAAGGCAGCACCACAAGTAAATGGATCTTTGAAAAGGTTGGTGTTGATCATTCTGCTGCAGTCAGGTATGGGAAAGTAGGCTCTGTTTTGTGATGAATGGCACTGCAATCATTTTCGGATCCATGAAGTTGCTGATTGTAGGGTGGATCTTCTATAGACTCACTCAGATTGACTAGCTCCGCTGATATACCCGCTTCTTTCCAGCCTTTTTCGCCCGCAATATATTTGACCCAATGCTGCACTATCAGGTTTAAACCCGAGGCCTTTAAATCCATTGAAACACATCTCAAGGTTGACATTATTTGACCCATGTTATCGTGACAGAAACCAGGTCTTTTGATAGCAGCGTTGTCAGCTGGATAGCATGTCATGTACTTTTTGTACGTTGAGCATTCCATGAGCCACTGCTGATAATAGATAGATAGATAGATAGATAGATAGATAGATAGATAGATAGATAGATAGATAGATAGATAGATAGATAGATACTTTATTAATCCCAAAGGAAATTGCAGATTTACAGTTACATAATACACATACTTTCACACTAAAACCTTCATTATTTACAATAAGAACAGTAACAATATACAGTACATACAAAGGATGTCATTTGCACAGAATTCTGGACTTGTGGCCCAGTGGGTTTACAGTGAGAGAATGAAGGTGCTGCCACTCCAGATGACGCACATGCATGCTTCCTGCCACTCCAGATAATGCATGCTTACTGCCACTCCAGATGACGCACATGCATGCTTACTGCCACTCCAGATAACACACATGCATGCTTACTGCCACTCCAGATGACGCACATGCATGCTTACTGCCACTCCAGATGACGCACATGCATGCTTACTGCCACTCCAGATGACACATGCATGCTTACAGGCTCCGCCTCTGAAGTCTGAGACCTCTCAGCCACTTTTCAGGTAGACTAACATGCCTTGACATTTTAATATATTTCACATACCTAAAAAAAAACATTTACACTAATATGCCACAATGCTTTTATTCAGCTCAAACTCAGAACCAATAATCTGAAACCATTTTGCTCTTTTCTGTTAACATGCTATTGCTTGACATAGAAATAAACACACATAGGCAATAATTCCTTTGTTAATCTTTTATTCACTGTAATACTTGTTCAGATCTGTTTCCAGCTCATCAGCCTTATTTATGTTGGTTATTTTTGCCATTAAAACAAATTCATCATCTGTTTCTTTTTTCCCTAGTGTTTATGCACAAACACGCTACAGCAATTCTCTGTAGAATTATCTTTTTCCATTCAATTCGGGAATGCACAATTAATCTTGACTTTCATTTTACTTCCGTCTGCATTTGTTTATCTCCATGTCATAAATTCTGCCTGTCCACCTACCAGGACAGCTGGCCCATTGTTATGGACGTATAACATCACGTCCCAGTCTAATCCACTATCTCAAACTGGACCTTGTTATGAGAGTATAGCATGCAAGTTAGGCTCTGATTAGAATACACTGCAGTGGGAATTATCTTACAGCTGGAGTCCTCTATTCAGGAATCGTATAGAACACTGGTTCAGAATCATTCTGCAAAAGCAGTGTTTTATATATTGTGTTCACTGTAGCCGCCTCATGCTACCTGCTTTAGCTTCGGTATGGCTTTATGCTTATGGTTCTCAGATACTTCACTTACAGCTACATCATCATTAATACAGTAGTATCCTCTGCCCAAAATATAGAACTAATTATAACTGTATCTATTCGATCTTGCACCAGTGCAATAAATAGTTTAAGGTCAAAACATCCGCTTAGTGGACTCCATTACCCCTTTATAGAGACTAATGGTGACTTTATGAAAGGGTATCTTTTTTCCCCAGTTCTCTAGGAATAAAACGTGTAGGCCATATATATTTCTTTCTGTGGCATGTTAGAGTGGACATCCTGCTAATTAATTTTCTTCATGAAGTTTAACTCTTAAAGCATTCTACTCTTCCTAGACTTTCTGACCACACACAACAAAATAATAACTCCTCATGCAGGGATCGATACCTTATTTGACTTTAGTAACCTCTCTAAAACGGCCTTTTTCACTTTACAGCTGTACAATGGAAGTAACAAGTACTGAATTATCAGAAAAGCACCGCAGTCTAAAGCATAACACTGTTTTTTTACCTTTACTTGCTATGGCTTTATCAATAGCGTATTTTATGGGCCACCGGCAAAGCTGACACAGTAAGTCTGCAAATGCAAGAAAGAAAATAGTGAGTAGATGTTTCTATAGGAAAAATGCATTTCATTTATAATTCATTTAACAATTAACAACCCCCTAAGCTTAATTTTGTGTATGGAAAAGCTCAATTAACTTTTATTTTTACTACCATGATTTGAAAATAAATTGTGACAATCAGCAAATTTTTTGGGTTAAACAGTTACGGTTAAATTTAATGCCCAACAGACAAGGAAACTGACAAAAATCTGCAGTCTGATGCTGTAGAAGGTGAGGGAGCACTGGTGGGTAATCACTGGCGGGGGAGCACTGGTAGGGGAGCACTGGTGGGGGAGCACTGGTAGGGGAGCACTGGCGGGGGAGCACTGGTGGGTAATCACTGGTGGGGGAGCACTGGCAGGGGAGCACTGGTGGGGGAGCACTGGTGGGGGAGCACTGGCGGGGGAGCAATGGCGGGGGAGCACTGGTGGCGGAGCACTGGCAGGGGAGCACTGGTGGGGGAGCACTGGCGGGGGAGCACTGGTGCCCTTTATCCCAAGGAGCCAATGGAGGGGAGAATGCCCAGAATGGAAGGATAAATATCCCGATAAAAGGAACTGCCCACTCGAACACTGAAAATGATTTTAACGTCTTTTGTTTTCCAATCCAAAAATGAATGACAGCAACAGGTGAGCCCCACCCCGTCCGTCTGTGCACAGGAGTGCCACCCAAACCGTGGGCTGACGTGTCAGCTTGAATAAACGAAGGGACCTGCAAAGTCATGCGACGATATTTCGCGGGGGCATTGCTTAATGGTCAGAACTTAGTCATGACAGAAATCTGACAGCTCTGTATTCCAGAAGAACCCTCAAATGGAAACTTTGCCCAAGTTGGAAGAGTAAATAAGGTCAGAGTTTAAACAGGCTTATATGGTGTAAGCATTCTTGGCATTCAAGATCATCTCGTAGACGGGATGCTGTGCCACTGGGACTACTGCCCACAAATGGGCTTTCTGAGGATCAGTGTCAAGCGAAAAGGTGGCAGGTACAATATTTTGGGGATTCAGTTTCTTGACATCCTAGTTGTTTAGTGTGGAAAGACTTTCTTAAGCAGTAGTGAGCTGCATGCGAAGGGATCTGGTGTAGCTGAGAATGACATCCGGGAAACCGCGATGAAAGCAACAGCAATAATGGCAACAGGAAAGGAATACTGAAACTATTGAAAATCAGCGAAGTGTCATGGGTTTGTAAGTTATCAACAAACTCAAAAATTATTATATCATTACAAAAAATATTTTTATTTATTAATGGGGGAAAATGAAAATACTTTGATGCCAATCATGCCCAAAGTGGCATGTCATCAAGGCTGCCAAGCACAGCACAGTCAGACCCATCTGCTGTGACTTGATATAATCATTCTGATAAGGAAGAGGCCATAGATGCCTTCATAAATTACCTGTTTGACCAAAGCAAAGAAAGATGAATTCATGTGGTTTGTGAGATGTAAAGCAATTAATATTTCAGTAATATCTACAAACTATATGTTCATTCATCGTAATTATTGTTTCATGTATTAAACATGCACATTGATTAATATTATTTTTATTTCCACCCTGGTTGACTGAAGTTTCAGGCCACATAAACTCACAGAAAGGAACTAGATCATCTGGCATCAATTCCCAACCAGAATGGCATCAAATCCCACCAGCAATGTTCTAACGTCCAAACCAAAGCCTTCCCAGAAGATAATATGCTATTATTGCAACAAAGTGCAATCTAACTTTATATTAATAGCCTTAGTTTCAAAATGAGATCTTGGGCAAGTTGGTGTTTACATGCTTTGTGGCTGTGTATTGTATATGTTAATTCTCCATTGGTAAAATTTTTCTTTTTTTTTTTCTTTTTAAGTGAAAATTTTCTTTCTCCAGCCATAGGGGTTATACATACTGCAACCTGAGAATGTTATGACATTAATTATGTTATCCTATTAAGAAGCAGTTGTATTTTCTGAAATAAATAATTAATAATTATATTTTCAAAAAGAAGGTTTCAATGAACCACACATTAACATTAACTTCATTTTATCCCACACTTACTCTGATCTCACCGCATGTACTGAAATCTCAAAGGTTAAATAGCAATGAAAATCTTGCTTTGCATTTCTTGAGGAACGTGCAGGCACACACCATGGAAAGCATGATCCCCTCGGTACAGTGCTGTGATTGGTCAGAGTTTGATGTGTCAGTATGAGGGGCTCAGCTCACAGTGCTTTGATTGGTCAGAGTTTGGTGTCTCAGTATTTGGGGGTCAGCTCACGGTGCTGTGATTGGTGAAAGTTTGCTGTCAGTACAAGGGGCTCAGCTCACAGTGCTGTGATTGGTCAGAGTTTGGTGTCTCAATATGAGGAGGCTCAGCTCACAGTGCTGTGATTGGTCAGAGTTTGATGTCTCAGAATGAGGGGCTTGACTCACAATGCTGTGATTGGTCAGAGTTTGACGTGTCAGTTTGGAGTCTCTGAAGCACTTTAACATTACGTATGCTTTTATGTATGTTGTATTTGTTAAAATTTATTATACATCTACATTGTTGTTGTTGTTCATTTTTACCTCAGATCCAAACCTCCGCCTCACAGTTTTGTATATTGGCTGAGTGAGCAGTATCATACATGTGGAAGGATGGGATTGATTTTGCCTGACGTCAGCTGTAGAGCAAAGTTGCTCGTTGTTTTCTCACCGCTTTGAATTTCCATGGCCTGCTAATCAAACTTCCTCATTCTGTTCCACAAACAGTGCCTCCTGCTTCTCAGTGGCGCTGTGCGCTGGAATGTTCCGCCGAACAGCTATCCCTCAAAAAGAACGCAGGACGCTCCCTCCGGAGGCAACCTGCCTCCGTGGTTGGTGCGCTGCCAATCAAAGAGTAGATTTCCTCTGACAGTAGGAGGCAAATTTAGCATTGAGATGGCAGCAGGGGGGCACTTAGCCACGTCCCCCCACTTATCCGTAATGATTGTGTCAGAATCGCATTAATGTTTACATCCAGCGGCATTCATCACATGCTAGAAATCTGTGCCAAACACACAGCAATGTGTACAGCTACCACTCTGGGTGAATAGATTGTTTTCATCAAAGCTGCACGCACAAATAATTGTGGCAGCTTGTCCTTCTCGTCTCCTGACAGCACAATATCAGCCTGAGACTGTGACAATGGTGCTCAGTGTCTTCCCATTGTTAAACGTGTCTTTGAGAATGCCTCTGTGGTGGAAATATACACAAATCTACAAAAGATCATGAAAACACAGCACTCAGCGGCCACTTTATTAGGTCTGCATGCCTCTTATTAAGTCAAAACCCCCTCTTTTCTTACAGAACAACCTGAATTCTTAGAGGCGTGGAATCAGTAAGATGCTGGGCATTTTCCTTAAGGATTTTATGCCATGACATTCGTGCACTTCTTGGCTTTAACAAGTCTGCCCGTTACTGCTCTCATAAACATCTGACAGCCCTCAGAACTGCCACTGATTATATCTTCTTTGTTTATCTCGGGCGTTTTTACAAAAAGCCTGAAATGGAAGACTTAAAAAGTTTCAGATTCTGACATTTAAGAAAGAGCTATCACAGAGTTGATATAAGGACAGTTTCAAAAAGGACCCAGCAAGCCTTGTCAAGCCAGAAAAATAACACTGTTTTTCACTTTTTAATCAGTCCAATCATTGCACATTTTTCATTTTTATCTGTCACAAACACAGTAAATGAATGTAATTTGCTAGAACTGCATTATATGTCAAGACAGTTACTCTCAACAGCAATTGAGAAACTATTGAGCATCTGAAGACACAAACATTGATGCTGAAATGCACAAGCTAGACACAGTTTGCATATGAATAAACCAAGTACTCTCACTGAAGATCTTAGAAGACATCCAGTGACAGAGCAATATCAAGAATGAGTGAAATTTTTAAATATTCCCATTTTTTGTGCTACTAATGTACTATATTTTCCATCCATCCCTGACAGCTTAACAGTTTCAGTACTGGGATGATCCTGGAGTCTGTTTCAGAGAGCATGTGGTATCGTGTACTGGGTTCCAGATCATCACAGTGCACGTGTTCAGACGCCCAAACTCTGAGCAGCTTGGGGACACTCGTTAACCTAATTGAGTGTTATAGGAGTGTGGGAGGGAACTGGAATACCTGAAGGAAACCCGTATGAACACTGGGAGAATGTGCAGACACAGGAGGTGTGAGGTAACCCAGGGTCTGAGAAAGATCACATGGAGCTGAGACGTGCATGGCTAGGGTTCGCGTTCCCCGCTGGGGACCTCATGCGCAGACGCGTCACCACACACTGCGGGCAATTCAGTGTGTTTGTATTATAGTGGGAATCCAGAAAACCAGAGAAACATGGAGAGAAAATGCAAACCAAAATGCTAACTGCTGTGTAACTGAGCTGCCCCATTGGACTTTGCTGTTATTTAATTAGTATGTGACAGTCTGCGCTTTACTGAATTTTATATTTTCAAGATAGAAATGCACTGAAATGAAGAATTATAAAAGAAAAATAAAGTCCCTTAAGATTTACTTTTTCTCATTTGTCACCAGAAAATGTGTGAAAGACATCACTGAATGTGTACTTTTGACGTGCACATCAATTTTCTACATCTCCAGGGTACCTTCCCTTAACAAGTTCCACTGTCACTTCTGCTCTCCTGTCAAGTCAGCTGGGGCCCCACTTGGTGTAATTTAAAGGCTCTGAAGACTTGTTAAATTTAGCAAGCAAAAATGATTATTAGTAAGCATCATGCCTGCACCCAGCTTGGCTTCCATTTAGTCACACCCACTTTGGTCCAGGCCCCCTCTACGGGCTCTCGCTGCGCCCGTGACTCGTGGAATCATGTCACTGGCTGTATATATTAGGACGTTGTTTTCAGGCACCTCTTCGTGGGGTATCGAGCGTCGCATCATACTGAGCATATTTTTTTCCGGTTGTCCTTGTCCTGTCCACGGCGTCTGCTTGATCTATTGGTTTCATTGACCTTTGTATTATGTTTTGGATTTGGTGATTTTCTACCACTTACCATCTTGGTGACATTTTGTGTTTCGTCTGTGATCTAGTGGCTCTTTTTGACCATGGTTTTTTTCAGAGTCCCATTTCGAAAACATCACATCTGCAGCTGGATCTCCTATCGTTAGAATGTCTAGAACGTTACAGTGAGGCCTGTGTCTACACAATTAAACATTTCAAGACCTCCCTGGGTCAAGTAACATACTTGTAGTCCAGTTAAATGCTGAAGAACAAACATCTTAATCTCCAAATCTTGGTAACCAAGGATAAAATCATCCCGCTTTTTAATTTTGTTTCATGATGCCTTGCTTACAATTATAATCTAAAATACAATAACAAAGCACATGCAAATTGCAAATTGGGCAGTTTTGAGCGTTTTCTGTTTCCCTGTTTGCACTAATAATTCCTAGCACAAGAGACCCCTACCAAATAAATAAATGAATAGGCAAACAATTAAATCGATCTTTAAATGAATAAGTAAGATATTTACAGTACTGTAGGGACTCTGTCATTATAGCAGCTGCAACTTATGGCTGGTCAGAGCAGAGCATGGGGGAAGAGTTGTGAATGTCTCTTTGGTGTAATCAGTTGTGATATACAGTAGTTTTCTTGTTCTGTTTTATTTCTGCAGTTAGCTACACTGGTGCAGTGCCCTAGATGTAATTAAATATTTGTCAGAGTGGAGTTTTCAGTGCACTTGGTGAGTGAGCTACCCAGGGCTGTAAAGCCTAATGGGTTTCCACTGTGTTTCGGTTCTTGTTCAGTTAAATCTTGGAAATCTCATCTGAAAATGAGAGTTCTCCTTAATAATGAACATCTACGCAAAACTCTCAGTGTCATTGAACCGTGATGAACGTTACTGTACAATGCCGGTGTTTGCGAAGAGATAGTGAGCTTGTAAAGCAACGGAAGGTGTGTAATTCAACGCAGGTAACAAAATGTAGTAATGATTGAAGGAGAGATCGGTTGCTGTCTATCGGGCTAGATAGGGTTAGGGGCGTGGAAACCGGAAGCACTGAGCAAACTAACGGCAGCCGGCATAATGAAGCTCCTGAAGAAATCGGCCATGCATTTGAGGGAGACAGGCCGCGGCTGAAAGCGCTCATCAGATCTGCCAGCTCTCTGCTGAGAGGTTGGACCTTATTATTTGAAATGGAGTACAGTTTGGACTTTCCTTAAAAGTTTATTCAGCTTGCCAGCCTCATTCACCTCTATACCCTCCCACCCCCAAGCAGACATAAGCAAAGAATGTTACTTTGGCTGCTTATGAATCGTGCACCAGGTTGCGATGCACACCAAAGGACTTTAGTCACCCGAAAGAGCATGCACTGCAGCTTCCTGTAGGCTCCCATTAAAATGTAATGCCCCTACAGACCAGATAATCCATGTCAGGGAGGAGACTCTGAGCTGGGACAGGATTTGTAAACTACCATTTCAATTAAAAGGACTTGGGTTTCACTTGTATTCCGTTGTATGAATGGAGCATTAGCTTGGTCCGCATTGCCGGTAATAAGTCGGACGTGTTCCCAGTGCGGGTTGGGCTCCGCCAGGGCTGCCCTTTGTCA
>JAODLC010000038.1:22547025-22559410 GCA_026781145.1 Hippopotamyrus pictus | reverse complement strand
CGAGGAGCTGGTAGAGGTAGCTGGGGAGAGGGAGGTCTGGGTATCCCTCCTGAAGCTGCTACCCCCGCGACCTGAACTCCGGACAAGCGGGGTTGGTCAGTCTCTTACAATTATGTATCAATATTGATAATGTGAAACAGATGAATGAGTCTTTCAATCAAGGAAACAAACCAGCTAAAGCACAAGAAAGACTGAACTATTTAACAGAGCACAGGAGCCTTTCAGTTTGAAAGTAGTTTGTAAAACCCGAAATAGCTCAATGTGTCCCCCTGACATGGATTATCTGGTCACACTACAGAATGTTATTAGTGTAGATCCCAAGGCATGAATAGCAGGTACCGGTTCTGCACTCCCTGCTGCAGCTGAGTCCTCTAGCATGGGGCTGGTGATTCGTCTTATACCACCCAACACCTACAGTAACAAAGTTCTGCCTTCCCTCAGACTCCTGTGCACCTGTTCTTTTCCTTCATGGTTACATTCACAATCGCAGAAACAATAAATCAATGTCAATAAATGTAAACATATATGGTTCTCAGTGTGTTTCTGAAAGAAGGTAAATAAGAGCCCGGAGTTAAATATACTTTTGGATATGGAAATGCAATTCATTGCCTGTCAAGATTCATTTGTGTCATTGTGAATTCAAAGACTTGACTTTTTCATATCTGAGTCACTATCTACTAGCATAGTTTGAAATTGGAAACATTACACAAAAGATTTAATGTGTTCTGAAAGGTGGAACTATAGTGGCCCAAGCGGTGGGTCTGTCGCCCCCTCGTCTGCAGTTCCGTGGCACCGGGGCACCGTCTACGTTTTAACCTCATGTTCTCCTAGAGATTCATGCGTATCTTCAGAGGCCTCTCTGCGTTCACCAGTCTCACAAGCACACGCAGATCAAAAGAATTAATGATTATACCTTTTGTAAAGTTTATATAAACAAATGAGAACTAAGAAGTAATTATCTGCATGTTAATGTGTAATTAATTTTTTTGAACTTGGTAATAAATTAGCCCCTTGCTGGCTGTTCGGTGTTTGCGACTCTCTTTTCTGCATTATCTTTCTTCATTATTACATTCTTTGTGGATTTTGTGGGTCAGTGTTGCCATTGACAGTAGTGCCATATCAGTATCATTACGTGGCTCTCCGAGAGTATAAATCTAGTCTACGATCTTTACACTTATGCAGTGTTTCAATCTGCTTTACTTTGTCTAAGTTGTAAAATTTAATTAGCATTTTTGCATAATGAAATAGTATTTAAATTAATAAAAAATCTACAAAACATAAATGTTAATATCAGAACAAAGCCATTCTAAAATTATTTTTATAGTTACTGTTTAAATTAACACAGTTATCTAAATGGAAGTATTTTGTTTATTTAAACACCCTTATTATTCACTGATATACTGTAATGAACATAGTAAACATAAGTTTGCATTGATTTTAAGAATTATCTAAACAAAGATCTGATAAATAGCATAACATCAATGTTGTGCATGTCTGGATACCTTTTAAGTTTCAAGCAAACTACTGCATTTATACACTATATGAATTCTGCATCATATGTGACAGGAAAATTGTCCATATACTGTACCTGAACTGTACCATTAGAAATGGCAGGTCAATCTGTTTCTTTCAGATGATTTTACAACTGGGTCATGTACACTCTGGTGCAGAAGCTTCTCTCCACCATAACCGAAAAACAGATCCGCTCATGCTGACCAGCAGTCGTGGTTCATGCTTTGACAGGATGCTTGGCAACTTTGATGTCTTGATTGGACAACATCAGCATTTTAACTGAAAATGATCAATATTTGGGAAATTATTGTTTTTCCTCTTCATTCTCGCCTATTTCCGGTGTTGCCTTTCACTCATTTTTTCGTATTCTGTCATTATTGTGATAATTTCCATTTATATTTCAAGAAACTGAATTAATTTGCTTCTGTGTTAATAAATTGTCTGTAATTTGGGTGAATTATATTTTTCTATGGGTTTGCTTTCTGTGCTTCTTCCATTAACTGAAGTATTGCATGTGTTCTTCTTATTAACCAAATGGAGTCCGATTAAATAGTGTTAACCTTATCTCTGTTCCCAAGGCTATTTTCTCATGGAGAATTTTATTGTACTCTGTGGAAAAATCAACTGCCTTGCAAGAACAGTTGACCTTATCTCCTAGCAACTGACAAAATTAAAAACCAGGTCTCTTCAGACATGAAATTATATCTGTTTAGGCAGAAAGAAAATCACAATAGAGTTTTTTTTTTTTTTTTTAATTAATAGTGCAGAATGACAATGCGCATGTAGAGGCGACACATTCCATGTACTTACCATCCAATAGTAAGAGAGGATTGTATGATAATTCTAACATGGGAAAGGTGCACCTTTCTATATGCTCCATTATGCATGATATGTTATGTTATGGGGTAGTTTGCAAGGGACCACGTTAATAACAGAATCTATCAGAGTATATTCCCAGGAGACCTAGAGCTCAAATCAGAAGAGAGTCACACAAAAAAAAATCTCCCTTATTAACACAGCCGCATGCTTTTGGACTGTGAGAGGGAATCGGGGCCAGAAGGAAGCCGCACGAATGCTAGGCCAGATTTCAAACTCCCAGCCGTGGACGCATAAGCCTGCTCCGCTACCACCACACTACAACAGAGTCATAGCGCTCTAAAATATTGACTTCTTTGGTTCCTCCGCATCTTGAATTATATAGATCATTAAAAATGACCAAAGACGATAAGAACAACTACTGTAATATGGATCACAATAAAATAATATGCTTGAAATGCTTAAAATTTCAATTAAAAAGGGATTTACCCTATTCCACTAAGGCTTTGCAGCTAAAACTGAAGCGCTTAGTTAATGTTTTAATGGGTTGTAGTTTTACTCATTCTAGTCATTTTAATGCCAATTAATTTGATTTAAATTCATTTTAATTTTGATTAAATAAATTGCATTATCAGGATGATGGGTGGAGGGAACCGCTTTTGATGAATTATGATATGTGCAGGGAATTTTTGTGTATGATTTGTGTTTAAGGGTCTTAAACATTTCCCCTGTCAGTAACAAAGTGAGCCAGTCCAAGGAGGAGACTATTGTGCAGTACAAGGCTGAAGAACCGCATCAAAACATAATTCAAGGCATGGGAATGATGAAAGAAGAAATAAACTAATTACCCTGAAGTTCTTGTCTTCACGGATGTAAGCAGTGAGCAGCTATGAAGTCCACTATGAAGACACTTTCAGTGGGGTGTCATAGGGCCAAGGATACCCTGGCAGATATGGGGGGGGGGGGGGGCTAGACCATATAGGGGCCCCAAAATATACCCTTGGGCCCCTGCTAAATAACCCTCAAGATCGGTCTCTCCTACTCGGCAAATTAGCTACACATGAGACACATATTTCTAGAGATTCAGATTCTTCAGTGCCAACCCGAGCCGGGGCCCAAGGTGACATCCTGTTAGGGGGCCCAAGGTGACATTCTGTCAGGGGGCCCAGAATTTCTAGCTACGCCCCTGATGTTCGGAAAGTCGTGGGATCAAATCCTGTGGTTCGCAATCATGTCACCTTAGGAGCCTTGAGCAGGACCCTTAATCCCAGCCCCCCAGGGATGCTGGCCGACCTGCTCCCTGACACCAAGCTTATCTTCCATTTTCCAGCCGCTTAGCTTGAGCAGGGTCACAGGGAACTTATCTTTACAATATGTATAAACAATAAGCAGCTTTGTTTAATATCATATATGTGTCAATTTATATACACACATATTTCATGTAACGTGTGGCTAACTTCTGAGATGTTAAGCCTCTTTAGTCTGCAGAGCGTTAAGTGTAGAACTCATGGTCAGTCGACAGAAACATCACTTCATCCATCGTGCTTTATCACTCATCCTGTACACTCTTGTGGTGAACTTGGAACGTATCCCAGGAGGCTTAGGGTACGAAGCAGAGCAAAATATTGCACATATACTTCCTTTTGCTACACTTTTAAATGACTGTTACTTTCATACCACTACAATTTTCCTGACTATATTGGAGTCTATAGTATTGTTTTTGGCATTAGATTTAACAGCTTATTCCTGAGCAGTGGATCACAGTGCATCCAACAGCCTAAATGCAAACAGTCATTTAAGCTCTTTTTAATACAACAGCTGCAGCCATACATGTAATCGTATAAGGGAATAGGCTCTCATTTTTGAGTAATCAAATGTGACACTGTCCTTCCGTTAAACAAATAAAATCTCACCGAGAGCAAGGCCAGTATTCCAACTTTGTCTTAAGTGGTGATAATACTTAAATAAACCTGACACAGCAATTTGCATTGCCAACATTTATACAAATCTATTTGTGTTACAGATGTTAAATCTAGGGCTTAAATTGAGCACTTAGTGAATTGGAAAATGAAATTATCACTTGCTGTTATTGTCACAATTATGCAGTAACAGAACAAACAGAAAGAGCATCGCTTTTATCATAAGGTGCAAAAGCAACAAAGCTGTCGGTAACTTCTGATGCATCTGAATCTTTAACTTATCAGAAGTCTTTCTGACTGGGTTGAATCAATTGTAAATCTGCCTACAAATGAAATTTCCCTTGACATTATTGCCTAGTTAACCTTGTCGGCATTCACATTAACTTGCCATTACCTTATTACCATATTAATCAATATGGCCCGCACCAGTATTTACAATTGCCTAGTATCATGACATCAAAAAAAAATATATTGAAAGAGACATTCACTCGTCTTATTTCTCAGTTCTCTGCTTTCTCAAACCACCAACAGTTCCCATGCATCCATCTTTCATTATAATAAACATCAGTTAATGTCAGCCCTTTCTGAACAAAACTGTTATTCTTCATTCATAGCGAGAGTCTTTCTAGAGATTTTGGCCCCCATGAAAACACATCCTAGTGGCGTGACACCCTGCTAAATCCATCCTCCTCCTTCCTCCCTGGCGTGGCCCCAACATGCCACGTCTATTACTTATTGTCGTCTTGACTCCCGTTCTGGAACCTCGTGTGAATCACTCCTAGCTGCCTCTTGTTTGCTTTTTATTTAGTCTTATATTTTAGTGCTTTCCAGTCGTCTGTTCCCCAGTCTTGACATTAATGTCAATCCTGCTGGTTGCCCGGCCCTTCCATAGTTTTCAGTGCACCAATTTTGGATTCCTTGCGATTTTTTTTTTAGTTAAATATAACTCTGTTTGTTTGCACCCAAACAAATAGAGCACAACAATAATAATAATAATAATAATAATAATAATAATAAACAGTGATCTACTTCATGTTATGACACGGTCTAATGCCTGTCTGTTTTTTTGGAAATACGAGGTGTTAACATCCCGAGTTAACCCTCCCTCCACGTCAGAAATGACCATTTCATTAAGCAGTATGCAGCGCCATCAGCATAAACAAGGTCAGGCAGTTTGTTATGGCACATTTCACTAAGGGGACAAAATCTATCTGGGGGATGTGGTTTGGGGTAAATCTGAATAATCAAAAGAGAAAAATTAAATCATAAAAACAAAAACCCATCTACACCAAGGATGTGAACTGGTGAGTCACCAGAGACAGAGTTTGAATTTTGTGACCACTCAAGTGGAGAACGACTTTGGATAGTACACACTTTCGGATAATATGCATATGTGGATAGTAAGGCACATTACCAAAACACATCTGGCATTTGGTTTAGCCTGCAGTATATGACTTGTCTTGATGCAGCAGAAGAGAGGTCAGGTCATAATCCAGTTCAAGAGGAAAAATACAGGCAGATAGCTACATCTACATTTAGGGTTAGGGTTGGGGTATGTGTGTGTGGGTGGGTGTGCATTTTTCAAACTTGAATTGAAGATATTGGATTCCACAACATTTTTTTTTTTCTGAATTTAAAAAGATGTGACAAATTTGCCAACACATCATAATTGGCTGAAACTGGCAGGCTACACACTTTTTTGTGCTGTTGGAAAAAAAATAAATGGAGAGATTTTCCCTGCAATCATGCACAATCTCTAATGGAATCAGGATATGTAAGAAAAATGCATGGCTATTGATTTCCACAGTGTTATATTCCATCTGAGAGACCACTGGGCTGGTACTGCTGTGGATAAACATCTAGTTAGAAATAATTCAAATGCATTCCCTACTGGCATCTTTGCTTTATTTCCCATAAAACTTGGTTTGCCTGGTTATGTATCCTTCTAATGCACAACCTCATTTTGTCATTAAATATTTCTTACACGTGTGAATTACAATCCAGGGCATGACTTGATATTTGTGTAAAAAAATGGGTCGTGATAGATAGTGTCACATACAGCTGGCCATATCTGCTCAAAGTGTGTGAGCTTAAGTTGAGGGGTAAATTTGGAGGTGGATAATTCCTTTTTTCCCCCTTTTTGGAAGCACAGGCCCGGTCAAACCTTTATTAATGTCATACTGCCGCATGCCAGCCAGTCTCCAGCTGTGCCAAAGTACTATCTAAGTGTGTAGGGGGCATACTGTTAAAGTCCAGAAACATTAGCTCCAAGTCATTAACAATATGTTCCTAGAGTCAATGCACATTTGCTGCTGTTAGACGTGAGGATGCTACTTAGCAGAGCACAGGACGGTTTTCTGTGCGTGTTTTTGCACATATTCCCTCTCTATCTTTCTCTCTCTCTCATTCTCTCGTACACACACACACAGACACACACACACACACACACAAACATGCTCTCAGCGTTGCATTTGCATCACGAAGGAAGATCTGTTTTACCCTCATTATTAGTACTTATAGCTAATTCTGGAATTAATTTAAATGTAGATCTGAAGATGATGATAGTTGGTAGCACATAGTGATCCTTCATTGTGTCCTTCTGCTCCATCCTTGAAAAGCACTCAAACCGTTTGAGTCAGCTAGCAATTTTAAAATTAGTCTGTTGCAAAATCAGGCCTGTTGTGTAAGGATCTTTCTGGGATAGTCTTTGATGTGTAACTGCAATCAAATGCTTAATATTGATAATACTAATTGCATCTCGTATGTCAAAAATCATGCACTGATCACATTTCTGTTAGCGCTTTTGTTTTCTGTAATGCATCCATAAGCCTGAAGTGTTTTAATGATACTGTGCTGAGAACTTATTGCGCTTAGCATATAAAACCGGCATGCTTTGCGTCAGCTCGGCGGTCAAAGATGTGTAATGTCTCCAATCCCCTTTTCTTCACAGTTGACACGTTGTTGCATGAAGCCATCTTACATTAAAAACTCTTGTGTTTGTAATGTTATGGCCAGAGAACACAAAAGTATAAATAACAGAACCATCCATTTTAATATAACTTATAACTTAAAAAAGGGGACATCACACCATTAAGCACAGGTATTTTCTCCGCAATGACATATTAATGCATATTTCATTCCTTTGGTAATTATTTTTTAGGCCGATGATAAACGACTGCATAAGGTTATCCAGGAAATGAATTGAATTGAATAGGCATTACCCAAATATCCTATTAAAGCAACATAAAAGTACTATCTCAAAGCTTCAGTCAGGACATTCATGCATAACAAAAAGATAAAAGAAAAAATATAGCTAAAAGTTTTCTCTGATTCTTTTATGTAGCACATAGAATTTCCCAGAGGCAGAACATTACCTAACATACATCACCTAGGGCAGCCATTGAGCAGATAATTCCAGCATATACAGTAGTCCAGACTGGTTTTGCTAAATTGCCCATATTGTGTGATTGCATAAATTTAAGCCCTATAATAGAGTACCATTCTGCCAGGGAGTTCCCTGCCCTGGACGGATGGATGGATGGATGGACAGGTGGATGGATGGATGGATGGACGGAGGAACGGATGGATGGACCTGTATTGTCCCTGATGGAATCATATCATCATTAAAAAGTGTCATATAATTCAAAGTACAATCTACACAGGCAAAATATTTAAAGATCTAACACCACTATATGTTTCTTAATTATCTCTCTGGGTGTCTTTCCAAGGTTTCAAATCCTTAGAAGAAATGATCTATACAAGATCTTGAGATGTATAGTCTGTATAGAATTATCTAATCTCTTTCCATCTCCTAATTTGCCAGATGCAATTATTAAGAAAGTCAGCCCCTAAACTACGTTGAATTCAATTATATCTTCCAACAGATATCAATACTTTCTCCATCTGTTATCTTTTTTTAAAACTAATTATTAAATCTGCCCTCGCCTTAACAAGAGAAAATCCAATTACACCTTCCAACACACACTGATACATTCATTGCGGAGACCAGTTTGGCTGATGGTAATTCCTCCCACATTAGATGACAAATAACATTGTCTGTGCTACTGAATCACCCCAAACCTCCAGATAATAGTTCAAATTGTGTGAATCATACAGAAATGAAGATTCAGAAAACAGAGCAGGAAATAATATATTATAAGCGCATTCTGGTTTCATCATTTCCCAAGCTGCTTCCAGTTCTGAACTGCTGATGTATCATTGAGTGGGTTAATGCTTATAGTATGATTTTAAATTTTTATAGCTGACTCTAGATTTTACTGCTGGTGTCTAGAGATGCTAGTTCCCTTGGGATTAGAGTGCCTATGGATGATATAATCATCGTGAACCCCAGCCTCCTGTCCTGTACCACTTGGGATTGGCTCCCTGCTCATGAAAAGTGGCGGGAAGATGGATGAAGCTGAGTTCCTACATTTCATGTTGACCCTTCCCCATTGTGGCGACGCACGGAAACTCTTCACAATAACCCGATTCCTCGCTGTCACGTGGTTCAGCTTGGCTCCTCAACCAGAGACGCCCTCACGGAGCCTCATAGAGAGAAGGCAGCCACATGAGACTAGGGGCTGCAAGGCGGGGGCGTGACATCACAGACAACGTGATTCAAGACATCGCTTTGAATGCAAGAAACCTTTGGGGCTGTGACCATATACAGCAAGATTAATAAGTGTGTAATAACTGAACCAGGACAGTAAAAACAAGCTACGGAATCAAAAACAGCAGGTGTTGCTACCCTTCACCTCTCCCTCCCACACATGTAGACTAACTGCCTTTTTATTGGCTATTTATCGTACTGTGAGTTCCATCATGACATAGGTGCACAAAAATAGACACCTGCTATTACCCTGTCACTATACTGCACTGAGTCAGCCATTTATAGATATACCCGCTGCTAGGCTGATGCCCCTGCTACAAAAATAACAAGACAACCACAGTATGTCTTGTTGATTATAGCAATAAGATTATTCATTATGTTCATTCAGGACAATCAATATATTTTTTCACGTTAAGGTGGTGTGTGTTATATACATCAGCTGCATCTCTTGGTATAATGAGTGATTAATGATTGGTGTTGGACAGTGCTGATTAGATTAGATTAGATTAGATTAGATTAGATTAGATTAGATTAGATTAGATTAGATTAGACTGGATGGGCGCATGAGTGGATGGACAGACAGATGGATGATATACGTTATTGATCCCAAAGGGGAATTCGCTTACATACAGCTGCATAGATGTTTAATACAATACACAAAAAATTGTTCATAAATGAATAACAATCAGTGCCATCCTTTTTTTCTTTTTTCGTGGTATGAGTGTTGTCTTCCCTTCCACTAGGTGGGGCTCTTCCAAGATCATGAGTAGTGCTAGTTGTTGCGTTACCTTCTGCATTCTGCAGGAGTAGTACGATCTATGGTTAACATTAGCAGGTGGTTGCCCATATTGCTGTTAGTGTGGATTGTGGGTATTCGGTTTCATGTATTGTCTTACCACTGCTGGAAGCCCCATTTTCTTTTAGGGGTCCTGTGTTCTTGTGATTTTGGTCTAGCTGGAGAGTTAGGGCAGATTTATTTTATTTTTCCCCATTTTCTTGATGTACTGGTTTAGCAAATGTCTGTAGGTTAGTGTTGGAATTTATGTATTGATTTGGCCTGGCTTACCCCTGGAATGACGGCGTGTTTGTATGTCCTCACCTGTGTCTGTGTATTCCTGTAAATATTGTAAATACTACTGTAAATAATTCAGTAGGTGTTGACAGTAAACTGGAAAGAAACTGAAACTCTGTTGTGGTCTCTGTGTGAGCCAGATTGTGTAGGCTGGCATGCAACCATCTAGTGGAAGCAGAGAACATTCTTTCTTAGCGCACCATGGTGGAATGAGTCGATGCTCCAAGAGAGTCCCCCATGGAGGGTGTGGGCAGAATTGTTTATGATGTTCTTCAGTTTCTCCAACATCCTCTCCTCTGCAGCTGCCTCCAGAAGGTCCATGGTTGGTCCTACAATGGAGCTGGCCATCCTGATAAGTCAAGCATTTTCCATCACCTGATAGACCTTGCCTCCTCAACAATCCAATGCTGGCCATTATGGACTCATAAAACATCTCTAGCAGCTTGCTGCATATGTCAAGACCCAAGCCTCCTTAGAAAGAGTCTGCACTGGCTTTTCTTGTACTGTGTTGTCCATTGTTACTGTTGAGGTGAACTCCCAGGTACTTGTAGGAGTGCACCACCTCCACTTCCTCCTGCTGGATTGTGAATTTTGTCAGGGACTCCCTGACAGGCCGGAAATCCCCCACTCATTTGTCCTGCTGATGTTTAACTGCAGGTGGTTCGCCCTGCACCATAAGACACTACCCTTCACTAGCCTCCCATACTCTGACTCATCGCTATTGTCAATATACCCTAAATAGGGGGTGTTGTCAAACTTCTGTAGATGGTGGGTGCTGGTTTTATACTGGAAGTCCATCATGTAGATGGTGAAAAGGAAGGGAGACAGGGTGTTTCCCTGAGGTGCCCCAGTGTTGCTCACCACCATCTCTGAAATACAGCTCTGGAGTCTCACTAACTGTCACCTGTAGGTTGGATACTCCATGATCCAGGGGACTGTGGGGGCATGCAGCTGCTTCTTCAGTTCCACCTGCACCCAAGTAAGATCTCCCTAGCTTCCACGCCTGAAGGCCTCCTTCTTGTTGTTCAGTATGTCCTTCCTGTCCTTTGTGATCCACCATTGCTTATTGGAGAAACAAAACACCGTCTTTATAGGAACAATATGCAAACAAATATGTTTATAGTACGTCATATAGTAGCTTGTAAAACAGCCACAATTCCACAGCAAGCAGCTCCAGACTTGGGTTGCAAACCTCTACTTTAATTGTGATGTGTCTCAGATTGCACCATTTGTCATTCATAAAAACAGCAGGCCCAACTCCCCTTCTTATCGCCTTCGCTGCTGCTTCCATTCACACACGCATGAGGCAAAATCATCTCTGTGAGTCTGTAGTTTCTGTAAAACACATGAGACTGCAGTGTCTGTATTCCCCATGGCTCCTCGTCAGAGCTGAGAGCTTTACCAGCAATCTCATGTTGCCCATGATGATAGAAAACAGGTAAAGTCTGTGCCTTCCCCTTGTGTTGCAGATCCAGACTCCCAGGGACACCATCCCAGTTCTGCCAGCAGCTCGGCCAGCAACTGTGACTACGGGGGAAACAAAGGATGCAGGCCCAACAGTCGTGGTTGAGCATAGGCAAACCACAGTCTCTCCGCATAGGTCCTGCCATCCGTGGTCAAAAAAGTATTCTGACAGGCAGAAAAAAATATTCCTGCTCTGTGCCTCGGGAACCAGAGAATGCTATCTAAAAAGTTACAGATAAAGTGAATACTTAGCTTATGTAAAAACAACAGAAACAAACAAAATACACAGGAGCCGCTGTAGCAGGCAGCCGCTCAGAGCAGCAGCAGAAGTATTGCATTCATCTGTTTGTGCATACGCACGTTTTTCCTTAAGTTCTTTTCCAGTATAGGGTCAGGGTAAACCTGTGGGGCAGGCTGCCGTATACAGGGCAACCTGGATGGGAAGCCCATCCAGCAAAGGGCACATGCACCCGAAGCTAAGCATACATCTTGAGCTGGGCAATAATGTGATTTTTTTTTTTGATTAATTT
This sequence comes from Hippopotamyrus pictus, assembly GCA_026781145.1. Lineage (NCBI taxonomy): Eukaryota > Metazoa > Chordata > Actinopteri > Osteoglossiformes > Mormyridae > Hippopotamyrus > Hippopotamyrus pictus. The sequence continues at coordinate 22,547,488 of JAODLC010000038.1, read as the reverse complement.
GAATTTTTAGTATAAGACAATGTGTAAAATGAAAACACACACACACAAACACATATATAATAGCAGCATGATTTTCCTGTTACATTCCATATGTATCAGGATCCTTCCCTGCCTTGTCCTACTCTCTCTTTTTTTCCCCATTTGGCCAGCAGGTGTCACTGGCCATCATGTTTCCTCCTCTGTCTAGTAGCCCCTTAGTCCCTAATGTGTTCCATGGAGGCCTGGGCTGCCATGTGGCTAAATGGGCTCAGCAAGTAACAGAGTACCGAACCTCTCCTATAATCATGGCTTTGAAGCTGGCAGGAGACCATCCTTAACACTGTTTTTTTCCCCTTAGTAATTTTATAATTGCCTTGAAGTATAGGTCTTCGTTTCATATCTGTTCTGGGGGGTATTCCACGAAGCAGGATTAAGGGAAAGTCTGGCTTATTTCGATAAGTCTGTCTTATTTAAGTGAGAGTTC
>JAODLC010000038.1:22526822-22540841 GCA_026781145.1 Hippopotamyrus pictus | reverse complement strand
ACACCGTACAGTGGAATCTCTTTCACTTCACATTCGGTTTATACACCGTACAGTGGAATCTCTTTCACTTCACATCAGTCTCCCAAAATTCATAACATTTTATTGTAATTTTGCATTACTTTTATTTCAGTAAAGAAAAGAAAGCCTTGAAACTACCCGAGTGAGACTCTGCCGCAAAGGCCCCACACCTGGAATCTGTGAAGTAATCAGCTCTTTATTTTTAATGACAGCTAATTACAGGCAAAGAATTCTGCTTTCCTGTCTTGCATTGTGTCCCAGGCCCACGTGACATGGGCACATAAGCGTTGCTCTTTGTGTTTTGGATGCTGTGGCTTCTCCTTATTTTACCTTCTCTCCTCGCTGCTCTTTCTGTGAGCTTCTCTGACGCTATTGAAGCTTTCATTTTTATCAAGTGAAAGCCAGAATAATAAAAGCACCACAATGCCACAGCATAATTAATGTTTTTTTTTTATTATTATTATTTCTTTGACTACAGCGTTGTGGGCATGTTGAGTAATAATCCAAATTAAGCTCGGAAATAGCAGGCGGGAGTTGACATTTCAAGTCTTTTTTATGGAACACTCAATTGCTCAAGTACTGATTAAAGCATATTTTTTTCCCCCAAGTCTGCTTAGCATAATGGAGTTCTCCTGGTGCAGTATCGTCTGATGCAAGTGAATTTTAATGACGCAATACCGTTGCGTGCTTTGGCCAACATTAATACACAGTGACGCATGCACTCTTCTCCATTTTGGCACCACACTGTGCGTTTCTTATTGCCTTCATGAGATCCAAGTTTCGTGTCTGTAAGGATTGTGGGGTGGTTTTCGCGCCTCCTCATATAATTCTTTAATTAGCACTGGTTTTCGGACGGGAAGCTGGTCCACCTGGTAGCTTAATGCTGTCGTTAGCTGAAGGCTAATTCACAGCCTACAGCTTCTTACAGGAAGAGCGTCTTAAAAAGCAAACAGTAGAAATGTGTTTTTTGTCTTTCATGTCCTTTTTTTGAATTGACACTCTGTAACGTTTTTAGAACTTTTACCCAGGAACATGAGTGTTTAAGACAGAAATATTCATAAATATATCATACAAGATTTTTTTTTAATTTACCAATTTAAATTCCTTGACACTTAGACACCCTTTCACTGCATGAAATTTCACTAAATCTGGTGAAAAATGCCTGCTGCTTCACGAAGGAAGCCTTGATTTTATTCTGAAACCTAACCCTAATTTTCAAATTAAAGCCAGGTCTAATTTAATGCCAGTAACTCATTAAAATCAGAAGCCCTTACATAATGTATCATGTAGACGGTAGGTTCTAGAATAAGTTCACCTTTGCTTAATTGGACTAATTATCTGTGCTGGGTATTCAGAACAATGAGTCAGTGTTTAAATAAGGCAATTCAGAAAATTCCGAAAAAGTGAGAATGTGCTGTTTATGTAGATGTGTCTCTATGCTGAGTGTTTAATATTTCATTTATGCAAACCTTTTTGCTTAGATAGACAACGTATCGATAGTTATAACACGGTAGCCTTTTTGCTGTAACTGAAGACAAAACAGAGCACACATTGTTCTGTAATAAACATTTAAATATTCACCTGGTCCTGAATACGTCCTGAATATATATTTTCATGTCTGCATGAGTATATTAGGCTCTGGTCTGTTGTGCTCATGGTATTTTGAATGGATTGTGCTTAAAGAAGGGCTTTGGTTGCCTGAAACCCCAAACTCATTTCTGCTATTGCATTTTGCCCATTTGCATCAGTCACTGGCTAACAACCTGTTTCAGGCAGCTGCTTCTGCGCTCCTTGATTACAGAGATGCCCATTTGAGTCACTGCACATTTGGGGCAGTTACACAGCCGAACAATAAAGGCATGCGTGAGAGTGGTGTGTGTGACTGTGACAAAAGCATCTGTCAAAGACGCGTCTATGAAACCGATGTGTTCAATCAAGAGAAACTGCAGTTAATCAGTTTCATCAATATACCAGTATAAAATAGAATCGTTTTTAATTTTGTTACTCAGTACCTCTTAGAATATATTGAGTGTCATGCTCTTACCTGCTACACATATTTCAAGCAAAGTAAAAGAATCTAATTCAGTTTATGAATTCAGAATGTGTGGCATGGTGACACAGAGGGTCACAGAGGCACAGTGCCTCGTACCTATGGGACCTGGGTTCGAGTCTCCGCCCTGGCTCCCCGTGGATGGAGTCCATGTCATTGTCGGGTTTCCTCCACATTCTTGGGTTTCCCCCCATGGTCCAAAAAACACACTAAGGTGAACTGGAGTTGCTAAATTGCCCATCGATGTGAACGGTGTGTGCTCTGCGGTGGGTTGATGCACCATGCTGAATTACTCCCCCCGTTGTGGTCGTAGGCTCTGGACCCCCACAAACGGCAAGCAGCTGTAGAAAATGGATGGATGGACGGATGGATGGACAGATGGACTTTTAAGTATCAGATCATGTTTATTGACTTTTACAAAAGTTGGAACTAGATTGTTTTGCTATTTATGAAACAAAGCTACTGATGTTGTGATCAAAACAGGCTATTTTAATGGCAGTAATGAGTGAAAGACATTACCATGAATTTAACATTATGCCTGATGCCCATGGGTTTAATGTTAAATGGTCCATCCTAATGACCTCCATCAGATTCTCAGCTTTGTTAGCCCAATAGACACTATAAGACCAATAGAGTTGTATGCAAATTTTACAACAGACTGCAATTTTTTTTCACCATCAGATTATAAAGATTTTCTAAATATTATCTTGTTTTATTAATCCATCTTCAGTGTGTTTCATATTTAGGGGAAAAGACTGTAAGGCGATATTGAAAGGAAACTTTAAAATGAGGAACTAAAAGATTCTTTATTGTCATTGTACAACGCAGCACAACGAGAGTGAGTCAGCAGCACAAGATGAGTCGGTGTGCGGTGAGCGGCCTTATCTGCCAGAGCCCTTAGTGCCCGGCTCTGCTGCTGAAGACGTTGGGCAAAAAGCATCCCTAAGTCTGCACAGGAGGCTAGTCAAGAAGCCAGAAGAAAGACATTCCACCGGACCAGCCAGAACAATGTATCTGCAAACGTCTAATGGAAATGGGCTGCAAGATTCATCGGAAGAGAAAGGGAAAAGATTTGCCTTCATCCATTACATGCTGCTTATCCAGTTGGGGCTCATAATGTTCATCGAGCCGGTCCCAGTCAGCACAGAGTACACGCGCGGTAACAGCTTGCCGTACAGCGGCTTAGCTATCCCCATCTGGACATGCCCACTTCCGGGAGGTGTTTCTTAATTTCGGCTCAATAATCCTCGCCACCATGACACTTTCACATTATGTACGCTTTCCCAGCTCATCAACCATCTTTCGGCCACTGCAGTTAATGCCCCGTATTTATGACGAGGATTTTGTTTACTTCAAGGTCAATGACCATTTCCTCTGCCATTGGCAGCTGTATTTATTTGTAAATGTGCTGCAGTACAGATCGGGGGGGCCCCAGGCTCCAAATATAGATATAAGATAAATAATGCAATGATTTTTGTTAAAGACTTCTATTATGAAACCCGATCGATGTGCTTTCTGCAATTGTGTTCGTCCGATACATTGCGAACAACATTTACGTCCGTCCCCAGGCCCTCCCAAGAATGTCACAAACCCCCCCCCCCACTAGCCTGCCCACTCTTCCATTGTGTGGAATTGTGAAAAATGGAGTGTGCAGACAAATAATTCAGAAGCCTTGGTGTTGGTCCTGTGGGCCCGCCTGCAGGAGGACTTATGATTGGATCTTACATTCTGCAGGGGAGGTCTCAGGGGGGTGACCAGGGTTTGGCATTCTGGCGAATTCCTCCCGGAGCCGGTTCCTTACGACATGTATAAATCGGTGCCTGCCGGTAACCGCGGAGACGGTATAACCCTGCAAGCCCGTCACGTAGAGCCCGGCCAGAAGAAGCTTTCCTGTTTCCTTCCTAATGGCTTCTCATCTCAGCTCTCTCTGAAAGAGCAGCATTCCTTTCATGTTCACATTCCGTGTGCTGCCAGTCTACCCTCTACCTCCCCCTGTTTCAGTGCCATATCATGACAATCAGGACCTTAAATGCCTGACCAGTTGGGTGCAAATTATATCCCATAACAGTTTGAACAGAGATTTACTGTATATTCCTGTTTTAGCTCTGTGTCCCTCTTCATGACACCCCCCCCCCCCTTTCAAATTTATACCTGTTGCATGTAAGATGACATCAAAGCAACTCTGATGATTTAAATGGCACATGCATTTCCTAATGTTCTTCCCCAGAAAATGTGAGATAAATCCTGCGTGATTACAACGCGCGTTCTGTGACGGAAGCCTATTTGTCTGCCACATTTCATGCTCCAGCATTTAAATCGTCGGATGCTTCAAAAGGTTCATTATCAGTGGGACTGGGAAGTGGCCCTCTTCCTGAAGGTTCTGCAAACTGCTACATTAGGCATCATAATGGCTGGCTACACTAAAGCAAATGGCGCTTTAGCAGGGTTCCAAGAACATCGTAGTTAAAGGAGGAATTTGTTTTAGAAGATGAAGACTCTGGCAGACATGTTTTTGTCGTACCCGCCGCTCATTTAAAAAACTCAATTTGGCTCTGAAAAAGCCCTATGATTCTGTAATAGAGATTTAACCCCCCTCAGCCAAAAAGGAAAAATAAAATCTGTCAGAGAGGACACTGGACTCATTTATAAGTATTATACAGCTGTCTTTAAATTTTAGCATAAATGAGCTTATTGATGCTGCTTACAGTGTACTGATGTTTTAATGAAGTTAAGGCTGAAAATACCCCCCAGCCCCACCCACCCCAACCCCAGCCCACCCTGAAGGTTAAAACACCCTCTATGAGACGAGTGGTTTTATGCATATTGGATTTTCTAAGTGACTGTAAGTCTTAAAGCATCAGTAATTTATGAGGGTGTTTATATCACATAATACCTTTTGTAAGATAGCAATTCCATTCATCTTCCGTAAGCACTTATCTGGTACAGGGTCAGTGCTTCCGGGGCCCAGGAAGCAGAGGGCACAAGGCAGGCAACACCTGGGATTGGATGCCAGTTAGTTAACGTTTGTCAAATATAATTTCAGCCATGATTAATACAGAGTGATTTATCTGTGCCATAGTAAAGTATAATCTCAAGCAGCTTCAGTCGTGACGATAATCACTTGACCTGACTGGAATGAACATGAAGACATTTATGTTTTTCCAGTAAACAACAAATATCCATCCATCCATCCATTTTCTGTACTCAGTTATGGAACTGAATTGTTCTAGTACATTAAAAAACGCATAACTGAGTAGAAAATATAAGACTCTTTGGGTCTTATAATGTGTTCAAATAAAACGTAAACATGCACAGATGACACCAAATGTGCTAAATATTTTCCCTGGTAAACCAAGGTACCAAGTTTTATGCACAAAGTATTTTTTGCTGTAATGAATATTTTAAAGCAATCAGGTTAGATTCTATTATTTGAGTTTTAATGATGGAAAAAGTTGCTGCCAAATAAAAAGTGAACACATAAATCAGGTATAATTAAGGCATTAATAAAATAAAATACTTAAATCTGTTTGTTTTGTTTTTTTTTTGCTTTTGACCACCGAGATTAGCTACAGTAACCTGACCTGTGTCCCTCCCAACACTGCAAGCGCATGCAGTGCATCTGAAACTCCACTCGTTATGTCTGCAGGTGCTTTCATAATTCCATCTGTGTGCCACTCGTTATGTCTGCAGGTGCTTTCACGATTCCATGAGGTCATGACGCTCGCTCCTGTGTCGTAAGACGAAGTCATCAGCCAGACCAGTGACACCCTAGCTAGCATGTGCACATCACTTAGCTGTGGCATCGTATTTGTCTTGGTATTATATGGTAACATTTTAGGGTGTGTCCTTCTGCCCTGGAAAGTCATTTTGTTTAGAAACATTTGCAGTATGGTTCTGCTAATGATACTCACTGCACTCCAATGGCAGTTAATGCTACAGTAATACGACATTTGTACCGATGACATAAACAACTCGGTGATCTACAGTATGTTGATTCTTTTTGTGTGTGTAAAACCACACAGATACTCTTGATTCAGTGAAGGAAAAAAAAATATGATTTTATTGTGGTTGCTTTGACTAATTTGAATTCCACAATTTTTTTTCAGTTAAATCATTAGAAAGATGTTCATTAAAAAAAAAAAAACAGTTACAGTCATTGATTTTTAGTTCAGTTTCGCCGGCTTTCAGTATTTGTGGGCAAAGTCTCACGGCGACTCATCCACTTTGACTCAGGTGCTCTTCCACCAGTCTTCAATTTAGCATGCAGCTTAACAAGATCTCCTGTTAACTGAACCAGGAGTCATATCCCAGCTCCCCATATGTGTAACCTGCACACAGGTAGTCTGCAAACTGCACGTGGGCTCCCAAACACCCTCACATANNNATATATTTTTTTTTTTTCTCTGAGCCTGTTAATTCTGTACCATGGTACTTCGGTCCATCAAAGGCCCTGCCAACACATCTTCACTAAATAGATTGAAATCAATTTCAGCTAAATTTCTCGCAGGTGACACATCATGCATAGTAGAAAGATTTGATTTTGTCATACATATCAAGGTCAGAATCCTAACAAGCCTCCTCATATCATGATGAGTGGAATCTGCTATCGGGAGGAAGTGCAGGCAGGGGTTAGTCGTATATCGGAGTCTTTGCGTGACAGGAGATGCCATGGAGATCTGAAAGAGCAATGTGACAATGCCAAGGACTTCCTCATAGAGATAATTATCATGTATTCGCTGAGTTTAGAAGTCAAGAGACCATTTCCTTCATCACCGGCTGGGATTAGGCTGACCTTGCAGTGTTATTTGATAGAAAAAGCTAATAAATAATTTATACAAATTTTAAGTAAATACAGCTATAACTTTAAAACACCCTTTGCTGTCACATTAGATTATCTCCTTAGGCAAGAAAGTGCCATCAATATGTTTTTTCTTGCAAATTTGCAAGCCATATAAGATAGCATCTGTTCCTCTTGTATTTAAAGTCTGTTGTCACAAATTACAAACATAAACCATAATGTCATTTGACCACCAACATTATGTTAAAATGGAAGGTCTTGAAAAAATATGCATCTATATTCTTATGATATGCAGAAGCATCTTTGCATATAACAGAACTGTCTACTTAAGGTCTCTTCTATCCAACACTTCATAAACTATTTTTAATGTCCTAGAAACATCATGTTAACCCCACTGTTCTAGATATTTCTGCCATACAGCCACGTCCGTACTAAATGTTCTTCTTCCTACTTAATGTCACTATCAGGGATCTTTTTTATTTTATTTTAAGCTATGACGCACAGCAAACCCTTCATGCATTCCCCGAAACATTGGGGACGGATCACAGACATATATGTTTCTGACTGGTACCACATATGTTCTGGCAGGTACCACAGCTAACCGTGGGAACTAATGATTTCTGGCATGAAGTACAACTGCCGGTAACTTCAATCCATCCATCTTCTGACTGTCAGAGTTGCAGGTGAGGGCTGGAGTCTATCGTAGGCAGCCCTGGGCCGGGGGGGTCATTCTGCATGAGAGTGCACTCTGGATGGGATGTGCAGTCATACACTATGAACAATTTAGAGACACTAATTAGTATTCATGTCTGTGGACTGCAGAAGGAAGTCAGAGCAGCCAGAGGAAACCTGTATTACAGGAAGAACATGAAAACTCCACACGCACAGACACGCACGCGCGTGCGGACAGCAAGCACAGCACGCACACACACACATGCACAGCATGCACAGATACACACGCACAGACACACAGCATGCACACACACAGACACACATGCACACACACACAGCTAGCATTCATACTCCAAAGCGTGGAGGAGTAAAGCAACCGCACTGCTTACTGAGTCACCCCGTTACTCCTTCCTGGGAACTCGCTTGCAATAAATAGCCAGCTTAAGCAGTTATTTGTTTTAACTATGTTTGGTAAACAGTGATCTCATTTCCTGTAGGATGGCTTCTGGTGAGATATTAGCGGGGCATAGTTTATTCTTTTACCTATGATTATTTTGTTAGTTCATCCGTCCATCTTCCAACTTCTGATTTTGATATAGTTATATGTGACCTCAGTTTAAGTAAAGTTTGCTACATAATTATTTAGATACAGATAAAATTCAGTCTTTTTATACAATGACTTGGCTGTATTGTTACAGTACACATGCATTTTCCTTTGTTATGGAATTTAAAAATAAACAATATATATATGATCTATGTACCTTTCTTTTAGTGATTGTGGTATTGATTCCTGTCACATATGAACAATCTTAACCCACAATAAATCAAATGTGTTCACAAAAAAGACAGTCAGGCCGTAACAAAAGACGAAAACAAGCACTGATAGGTGCTTTAAGCTCCACGCACACAGTGCATGGTGGTGATAATGTATGTTTGGATTATTCTTGGCTAATGCAGCAAAGAACTTCAAAGAATACATGATGAAAGAAGGTGTTTTAGAGGTCGGTGAAACAGTCTGGAACTGAGCAAGCAGCACGGCCGAGAGAGCGTGAAAAAGTGTTGATGTCAGTACTATGCTAAACTTATATTACAATCATAGCCAGAATACAGGCTGTAAGATTGATAGAAAAGTCAATGTATTCTGTAGCATCTGAAAATCCTTGATAGGTGACATCATGACACATTCCAAGTCAACATGGGAAAACTCTAATGAGATCAGTAAGAGATTAGCATCCCTGCTACTGACTACCCCTATAGATTCATTTAATTTTCAGCTGAGCCACTCAGTTAAATCCATAAACAAGTCTTATTATGTCACAGCCAACAGCAATTAGAAAGGTCCAATCAGGAAATTTTGGGTTAATTATGTTTCCAATTGACTCTATTTAGGATTCAGCTGTCAAAAAACATACTGACATTTGAACTTTCGGATGAATGATATGATCTCTGAGGTAGAAGAGCTCCCTCAAATGGCTCTGTCTGGGTGGGATTTCTCAGTTCAACTTTTTTACATGGCTGTGTTGAATTTTCTCTGGGTAAAACTACAGTTTTAGTGACTCTGCATCTGTGTGTGTGTGTCTGTGTGTATCTGTTAGTGTCTTGTGCATTTTACCCTGTAATGAGCCAGTTTCCTGTCTCCTGTGTCCTTTATTTATCACCATGTGCTTCCCCCAAATAAGCCCTGGCTTGCCTTGACTTCAGCTCAATAGCTGTGCCCACACAGTGACGTTTCAATTTTTCCTCACACATTTGTTGAATGTCAGAACCTATATGTATACTTGTTGTTTCCCCAGCTTTGCTTCTGCATCCATAACTTGTGCAAAATCATTTACTTCGCAATGTGCAGCTGTAATTAATGCTGCACTGCATATGTGATTCTCTTGTAAATACAGTGCTCTGATCTGCTTCAATATGCAAACATGTAACCTTATCAATTATAGTATCATTATGCACACATTACGATTTCCTTAAATTGCAGTAAATGTTCCTCCTGTAAATGTACAATAATACTCTTCGAGCAGTATTAGCTCACCCATTGTGCAACTGTTTGCAAATCATTATTACTATTAATACTGTCCATATTGACATTTCTTGTCACATTTTGGTCAAAGTCCGAGATTTTTGTTAAGAGAGGTTTCAATACAGTTTTGTCAACATGTTGTACAAAAGCGTTACTGCTGGCGTGTGTGCTAGTGAAAGACTGCTTTCATTCAGCAGATAGTCTGTTCAAAGCTATTTAAGGTACCATTGCTGAGCTGAAGTGGCACAGAATAGAATCAGGCTTGCTGTTTCAGTCTGGGTTTCTCTGACCTGAAAATGAGTTTTTTTTTTTATTATTGTTTTTTGAATAAAACAGTAAATAAGAACCTGCAGATGGAGTGTTTTGTTCCCATGTCACCACTGATGAACATTTGTGATTTTCCAGAGCGGCAGGTTAATTAAAGCCACACTTTGAAGTTCCACCCACACTCTGCACACCAGAGTGCTACATTTACCTTTAACTTTAATATGACTGTCAAAATCAAACTCTGGAAAAAAACATTACATTATTCTACCATAATTATTGCACATAGGCCATCCGGGAAGCAAACCATTGCATGGCTTGTTGCCTTCATTCGTGATTCAGGTTCACACAGCTTCTATTGTCGCAGACCTGCTGGAGACAGAGACACTCATAGCTACAGGCCGTAAGTAGCAGCAGTATAACACACAGTGCTAAATAGGTGAACGGTGGCTCAGATGCCTGCTTTGTTCAGACTGCTAATAAGATTGCAGTACCTCATTTTATACTCTCCCATGCTGTTAAGGGAAGCTGACGTGACCCAAAATGTTGCGATAAAGGGTTCTCTGGCAGACGGATGAGAAGTCAGAAGCACAGTGCATACACCTCTCATTCTTTACTTAGCAACCTGAGAAAATAGTACTACTAGGGAAAGGTGAAATAAACAGTATTACTATTCTTTACTATGTGCTATTACTATTTAACATTTTTGGATTTGTAGTTTCAGATTTTAGATAAAAAATTAAGAGTGCAACAGATGGGTCTCTTTTAGCAAGTGTTATCAATAATGTCATCTTTGCTCAGCAATATGCATACAGGTAACATTCCTAGAGATAAAAAGTCATTTTTAGCATTTCTTTCTGAACAGCAAGAAAGGCAGCCGAAGACTGTCAAGGTCAAAGCACAGCTGAGTATTGCAGTATAATGTATTTTCCTGCCTGTTCTGCCTGTGATCTCAAGCAATTTAGAGTGAAAATTACTCTGTGTCAGGAAGACTTTTAATATATGTTCACTTTCTTCACTGCAGTCTGCCGTGCATTTTGTGATGAGTTGGAGGCTGGAAGTAGGCCAGTCTTTTTTTGTTCTCCGCGAGTGGGGTCGCATCTAACTGATTGAGTGGTCATGGAGAGACGGCAGATAGATGGATCTCCCTTGTCTTTCCTTCCTTCCATTCTAAGGTCAATTAGTGCATTAGCCATGCCTGAACATGGCCAACGTAGTAATGAAGCAGATTTGGCCTCTGCCAGTGGATCTGTGTATGAGACTTGGGCCAAATGCTCATCGAGCAGAGGCTAAATGGGATGTTCTTACACAGATGAGACGAAGGGAGCCTGTCGCCTGTAATGCCCATACGTTTTGGAGATTCAGATAGCGTCCATGCGCATGTCACCCAAGAGAACGGAATCGTGACGATGGTTTTTGGATATGGAACATTAGCTCTGGCTGTAGCTTTCATCAGCAGTGCTCAGGATCAATAATGCACTTCTCTGAGACATCACACCAGTTATGTCAGCTTCTTTTGTTGACGGTGAGAGCGCTCCATGTTGATATAGTGAGCCGTATGACATGAGTCATATGACACAAACACGGTAGAGATTAAGTGTATTATAAAGTTGGATAGTGATTATAAAGTTTGGATTGCGATTCCATAAATGAAAACAGATCAAGAACTTGGTGAGGAGAAAAATTAATAAATCAGCCTCAGGACAGCCTGGGTTTGGGGGGTTTACCAAACAGAAAAAGGACAGCTAAGGGTATTGGGTATTGGAACTGTCATAAATTCTCTGGGCAGGGTTAATGGAAGTAAATCAAGATGGACTACCCTGACGTATTATTCAGAAAGAGGGGCAGGCAGAGCAGATCAATACAGATGTTTCCCAGCAGACAATAACTCCAAATTCCATACTGTCAGAACGTCATAAAACTTTTAATACATGTAAAGAATACTTGGACAGCATTCCATGCAGTATGTCTGTCACCGGTGTATCTATCAGGTTGCTATTCTGGGGTGGACATTTCGATATGCTGGGTGGATGGGGGTGTTGACCAAAGGGGGGAGGCTGGTACCAGACCAGACTCTACAGAAAGTCCAGATGGAGCATTTCTTCTCTCTGTACGTATAATAAGTTCCTTCATGCAAAACCAGTACTGCATCCCAATGCCGGGAGCCATACCCAGCAGGTATCCCAGTCACTGAAATGGTTTGACAAACTTGCTTTTCTGGAAGAATCTTATGAGGGGAAATGGACTGAATGTCCAAGTCAGCTGAGGAGCACGCTACTGGAGCCCCGCTTGTTATACTGATCAATATGAATTAATGAGTTTAACACCAAGCTCAAGAACGACGACTCTGTGCCTGTTCCTTCATTTATAAGAAAAAAGTCACTTGTAATTAATATCATAAGGAAAACACATTATGGTTTGCAAAATGTGCATACTCATGTACGATGGTAAATTTCTTCAGAAGCCAAACATAATTTAACTTTATACTGTAAGTCAGACATTGTTAGGAACTCATGCAGTACAAAGGCTATGGATCACCGGGGCAACGGACTGGGGAATCAGGCGCTGGAATCGGGTAAACGCGGGATTTAGTGAAACACGCAGGACCACGAATCAACAACACAATGTTAATGACCGGACTGGGGAAACATACTTGAAAGCGGACTTAAATACGCAGGACTAATTAACAATAACAAGAAACAGCTGGTAACGCAGGGATTCCACACGAGGAAGTGAGCACATGGGACGAGCAGGGCATGACAAGGAAAGCCTTAGAATCTGGACTGCGTGCAAATTCCCCATGCGGAGCGGGACATGAACGCACCCCTGTAAATATAAGGTCACAGAGGAATTCGCTGAGCTCATGTCCTTTGACATGTACTGTCATTCGGAAGAAATATTTACGTGCTTGCCGTGTGCTGATTATCATTCAGAAACATCGCTGCCATAAATAATAAAGTAACGTTAAACAATTTGAGGCAGCATAAATCACCACATGACCTTATTCATGTTGAATAAATAATGTTCATAGTTTGTAATTGTGAGTGCATGCTGGGGGACGGGCTGGTGTCCCATGGAGCGCGTCCCCTGTCTGCCTTTGTGAGCTAAGCTCTCGCCCGGCCTGCAGTGGGTAAGTGGCTATGTAAGATGGATGTATGGATTAAGCATTCAAAGGGTGTCCAGCTGTTTCTCCGTTATTGTGAGAGGACCGTGACTGTGCGCGCTCACAAGGGGAACGTCGTCACCAGTGAAGACATTTATTCTTCTCTGATACATATTTGCTAATCATTCTTTTATTCAGTCTTGTAAGAGTGAATTAACTTACATGCGACCGGACACTAATGATGGAACATGCTGCATGTTTCACTGATTATTGCTATAGCTTAAGTGGTACTATAAAGCCACTATTCAAATAATTCAAATGTAAAAAAATGAATATGTTGCTCTGAAATTGTGCCTCATTCATAATGCATGAGGATGGTATGATGACTCCCGGGGTGATACCTTTGCCGCGCTCTGCCAGGGTTGGGAGTTTGAGTGCTGCATTTTCTCTCTGTATGCCAATTGCATGTTCTCTTATTCTTACAGTCCACAGACGTAGGCATCTCTGAATTGCCCATAGTACCTGTGAGAGTCATTAGCATCTCAGGCTGTAGTCATTGTTCCGATGTCAGTCTTCTCTGTGACGGCCGGTCAGGTCCGGAAGTGCATGTCATTCGCTGTGGTCAGTGTGATTGGGTCCCGCAAACAAGACGTCTTTTTAAAGGGGAGATTGTTCATGTCTTCTGTCCACATATGCACACCAGCCTCTATAATCAAACATTATGCTGTTTGTTTGGGTTTTGTGTTTGTTTAAATATTTTTGTCCTCTAGTTTGCCGCATATGTCTACAATCTATTTATGTACCAATAATCAGTTGTCGAGTAATGTCATATATTGTCTCCTCATCTTCGTATTATGGCCTGACCCTAAGCCGGGTCACAACATAATCGGGGGCTTGTCCAGGATCTGACCCCAGGACCTCTCGCACCCCTGGAAATTGAAGCAACTAATACAGCTGGAGGTTGTAACAGTGTACGTGTCCTACAATGGACTCGCCCCCTTTTCCCAGTTTACGCCCCCCCCCCCACCCATTGTGCCATACAACCCTTGGGTGACCCAGAGCAGAATAAGCTGTAAGATGGATGGATGGTAATG
>JAODLC010000038.1:22474073-22516728 GCA_026781145.1 Hippopotamyrus pictus | reverse complement strand
CCAGCCAAAGGCCCCCCCCACCCAGCCACAGGTACCCCTACCCAGCCAAAGGGACCCCCTACCCAGCCAAAGGGACCCTCTACCCAGCCAAAGGTACCCCTACCCAGTCAAAGGGACCCCCTACCCAGCCAAATGGACCCTCTACCCAGCCAAAGGGACCCTCTACCCAGCCAAAGGGACCCCCTACCCAGCCAAAGGGACCCTCTACCCAGTCAAAGGGACCCCTACCCAGCCAAAGGGACCCCCTACCCCCCAAAGGGAGCCCTGCCCACTGACATGGACAGACCAAATGTAACTAATCTTTAGTGATATAAGACTCTAGGTGGGACCCCCCCACCCCCCATTAGAGCTCAGGGATGTGTGGCACAGTGGGTTCACAGCCTGTTCCTGTGATTGTTAAATCAGATCCCAGGGTCGGCCGAGTGACGTCGCCATTGGGCGTCTGAACAAGACCTTTAACCCCTAATTGCTGACCCAGCTTTCTCAGTTGTATGTCATCTGTGATAGAAGTGTCTGCAAAACAAGTAAAATGTATACTCAGTGTTGCACCCCCCCCGACCCACCACAGACCCCTCAACACCTTTGACATAATCCAAACGTCGCTGGCCACCCAGCTTACCTGATAACGCTCCTGCTTGACACTGCCCCCCCCCCCCCACATCATAATAGTGCAGAGCTCATCTCTCCAAAACAAAGGGAGAGCCACTGGCTAAGCTGCCCCCCCACATCGTGTAGCTCTTCTCTGCCAGCACCACAGAGGCCGCGAGTACTTCTAGGGGCAGGCAAGCCAGTTTCAATTTGTCTCGGCTGGCTAACTCGCCGCCCCCTCGGAAGTTGGCGCCCTCGCATGGAGAGGCCCTGTCAGTGCTCCGGGCTGGATCGGCTGCAGGCAGTCTGCAGGCGGTCTGCAGGCGGTCTGTCCCCCAGCACGCATATGAAAGCCTGTCATGTTGTGCCTAAATGTTTCCAAGCTCCTCCCTGCACTGTGCAATTTGCTATTCGACCTGTGGATGTGTTTTTTTTTTTCCAAAAATTATTTATTCACAGTGCATTCCATTCCGCATTTCACTTACATACTTTGTCGGAACTGACTTTTGCAGTTTTTTAGCCAAGGGAAATTGTACAAAGCTTGTTGATTAGCGTTAGGGAACACTTCCTTGTAATTAGTGACTGATTTAATAGGCTGTCATACTCCAGCTAGAATATATATACATATTTTCTTAACCCTTTCAGGCTCAAATTAAGTTTTTGTTGCTAAAGGACAACCAAGTCCTGCAGTGGTATTTCTGAGTAAAAAAAACTCATAAAATATGTATCTGGGGTAATAAGGTAGTTAGTTTTTAACTGTTGCAAATCAGCAACGCCTGCCTTGAGAGGGTTAATAAGAAAAACCTAAATATACGGTGAATTACAGTATTTTATCATTATCATCATTGTTCTTCTTCTTATTATTGTTACCAAATTATATATAACAAATATTATAGAAATAACAACAACGTTTCATTCATCGGTATCTTAATGTAAGGTGTTGTGTTAATATTCTATCTACACATATCTTTTCATATTATTTTGTTACGGGTCATACCTGTATCATGTCTTCAGTTTTCTGTCTGCTTCTCGACTTCCCTATCCTTATCTGAAGCAGTACGTGTCACGGTCGGCGGGTAAGCAAGCGGGCAAGCAGGCAAACCCAGCCCGGGGTATAGGCAAAACGGATTTATTTAGGACAGACGGAGGCAAACGGCAAGCACAGCACTTGACAACACTGGACACAACAATGACGGATCTGGGGAAGACTGACTCTGACAAGGACTAAATACACTAGACAGAGCAAACTAACAAGGCACAGGTGAGAACAATCAGGTAGAAACATGGGGTAACGAGGTGGGCGTGGCACACACGAGGATCGCACGGAGCCGGGCGTGACAGTATGTTTCTCATATTTTTTTTTTCCTACAGTTTGCCGAGAAGATTAATCCTTAAAGTACCATAAATAAAGAATTGTCTTCTGTGATATGATGTATGAGCCAGTCTTGTTTTTTAAAGAAATTCTGTTTAAAAAGGACAGAGATTTATTTATATTTAAATTATTTCCCTATAAGTATAATTTCTTATGCTGAAATCCATTTAATGAGTTTTAAAAGTTTTTGCATAGCCACACAGATTTCTCGTTGTGTCATCCTTGTCCAAGTTTTAATTGCTTATATTTAATGTGATCATTTTAAGACTACTTTTAGGAAGCCAGCAGAGTGTCCCCTGTGAGTCGTTCCCCAGTAGTCTAGCAAGCAGTGAAGCAATAGCCAAATAATTGAAACTTAGCAAAAATGCTAAAAGGCTAACTTGACTACTTTAGGTTTAACAGATGAGTGCACGCCTGGTATGTTTTTCGTGAGCAAAATGTCTCAAACCGTCTTCCGGTGGATGGGGTGATAAGTCCCCCCCACACATGCATGCACATTTACATGTATGTAACAGATTTATTACCTTGTAAATAGTCTGTACGGTTTGCAAAGTACCCCAACGCTTTCGATGTACCTAATTTTAGGTTTATAATCGAATAATATGGATTTGCTGATTTCTTGCTTGAGCGTGAGAGTCTTAAAGCATAATACCAGATGCATGAAGGTTGGCAACCCTACTCTATCCAGGGCAAGCAAATCTTTGTGCCAACAAAAACAGACTTCCTGGGATATTCTTGTGCTGGCCAGTATAACTCGCTTTTAGATTGGATTGCTAGCTAAATAATAAATTTCTCCCAACCAAGCATCCTGCTTGTAAAAGGTCATAACAGGCCTCTCTGCTGAGATATTGCTTCTTTGGTTTCAAACACAGGTATTCCAGATGGACACTATCTCAAAGGATCCTTTAAAGGTCAGACTCGAGGCACCTTTTGCCTTTGTTCGGATGACAGCAGACCTTACAGAGTTGGCATCACCTCCACATCACAGCGGAACGCTTCCGTGCCTCCAGTTTGGTACAAATGGGTGCAAAAATGTGTGGCAGCACTTTTTCGATAAGTCATTATTATTAATAGGAAACTGCTTTTGTGTGGTTCAAATGGCGGCCCTGCCAGTACAGGTAAGCCCGTCTTCTTTTTCTCTTTCACCGCTTTCAGATATGGCCGAGTGTCACCCTGGATACTTCAAAGGCATTCCGCACGCTGCCATTCTGCCCGCGGCTGCACCTGCAGAACCCGCCATGCTAAAATCCCACTTGTGTATTCTACAGGGAGCTAATGTTCCTTCCTTTTTGTTGGAAATGCAATCATGTTAGTCCTTTGAAAGTCACATTTTTTTTTTTTTTTGCATTCTGCTTATGCCTTTTTTTTATTATTTTACAACATAGGTAGTGAAGGCTTTGGAAGAGCATCACTGTAACTCTTCCATTGTAAATTAAAAATCGTACTTGTGACTTAATATCTCCTTACGTCAGGTAAATGTGCATGACCCAAACACAGCTGGGAATTTTTAAGATCATATGCTTTGTTATTTTGCTCAGTTCTCTTTAAATGGCCACAGGAAGGAACAGCTGTACATGGGCCAAATGAAAACAAAACAAAATCTATTCTGTGGTTTGAGGGGAAGCATAATGTAACATGTTTGGCAGTTATTCACACTGATGATTCTTTAATGGGGTTCTGGAATCAGACATGGCTGATACACATGACCTGTATATGATCAGCCTCAATGGTCATTGTGCTTTTAAATCCAGCAGCATCAACGGGCTATGAGTGACTCAGAGGGCTAAGCTATGGTGTCTGTGATCGGAAGGTTACTGGTTTGAGTCCCAACCTCAGCAGAATAGGCACATGTCCATGAGCCCCTGAGCCCCCGGTTCCAGGGATACAGCATGCTGGCTAACCCTGTGCTGTGACCCCCCCCCCCCCCCCAAGCTTGCTCTCACATGTCTGGTTTGTGTGTTTCATGGAGAGCAAGATGGGGTAGGCAAAAAGAAAATTGGTCCATGGAGATCTATAAAATATGACTATTCTATAAGGCTCTGCAAAAATGTACTCTACAGAGTACATTTTTCACCAACCATGCTTTTTTCAAAGCAGACTAAAATATAATTATGATTAAATGCTTTCTGTAAGGGTCAGCGCCCATCTGACTCCACCCTCAGTGACCTTTCCCCATTTGGTCAGCGGTCCTTGCTGGTCATTCCGCCTTTCCCCCTCTCTGTCTTACAGTCCATCCCTGTCCTATGTATTCAGTCTCTGTTTGGCCAGCAGGTGTCACTGGCCTTCCCGTTCCCTCCTCTGATTTAGTCCTAAGTCCCTAGTGTGTCTCTCTGGTTCCCCATACCCCCATGTAGCTCAGTTGCGTGAGTGTTTGATTCTGAGACTGTTAACTCTTTAGCTTTGGGTTCAAAGCCAGCCTCATCTGTTTGTTTGTATTATTCGGTTCTGTTAATTATCCTACTGTATTCTCAGAGTGTTAGTTTTCTAGTTTTAGTGTTTATAGAACACCCTAGTTCTGTGCGTGTTAATTGTTCCACCTATTGCTTGTTGTCTTGCTACGTTTGTGATTGGTTTATTTGGTTATGATATACACCTGTTCCTCGTTTGCCTCAAGTTTCTGTGTGTATTTAAGTGCCTGTCCTGGTTCTATTCTTTGATGGTTCATTGTAGTTGAAATGTGTTCAGTTCCCCAGTGTTTTTGCTTTATGATTTCTTTCTTACGTTCTTACTTGTCCCATTTTGTTCTGTGCCTTCCCTGTCAAGTTCAGTATCATTAATAAACCCTTTTTGCCCTGCTGCAACAGAGTTCTATGCAAAGCCACTGTTATGTATTTTTATATAAAATGCACATTCGCTTTCTTCTATTATTGAAAAGTGATTTTGGTGAGCTAAAAGTAAAGGCTACCATTGCTAAACATTAACAAACTAAAGGCACATATAAAACCCCCGCCAGCCCAGAATCCTGCCTCACCCCATACTGGTTTATAAGAAGGGGAAATTATGTGCAAGGGTTAGGATAAATCAGGAGGCAGAAGTGCAAGGTCCAGAACTGCACGACACCAAATTTAGAGGAAGGGAAGTAATGGAAAATCCTTTCCCCGAAATCTTGTTAGGCCAGGCAGTAGTAGCCATTTTGATTGCTTATAAAATATGTTGTTAATGTTAATAAACTGTAGGATGTAAAACTTAAAAAGGAATAAAAACATTCCACTCTATTCATTCCTAACCACTTCCTTAAGCTATTTTTAAAATATATCAGAACCTCTGTGGTCTTGTGCATTTATTATTCAAAATACACTTCAATTTGCATAATCTTTTAATATCAAAGTAATTATAGTTTTGTCAAGAGTTGATAACCATTTTTTACAGAACTATAAAATTTCCATTCAAGTGAAAATGACAGATACTTCTCGAAGTGATTTTCTGCTCCAAGTGACATGTACCTGTGCAAATGTAGCAGAGTATGACAGCAGTACGTTAGCAAGGAACCTGCTGTTTACACTGCAAAGCCTCTAACCTGAAGCAATTCATCAACTAAATGATATCCCTCCACCAATTTTCCATACCCACTAATCCAGTACCGGTCATGGTGATTCTGGAGCTGATCCCAGGAAGCGTAGGTTGTGAGGCAGGGGGACACCCTGGACAGGATGCCAGCCTATAGGAGGGCACACACTCACAAACTGTGGGCACCAGTTCACTAGTTCGCATTTCTTTAGGCTGTGGAGGGAAACCAGTTTACATCAAGGAATCTTGCATAGATCCAAGAAGAATTTTGCGAGTAACGTGTCACGCGGTGTTACTTGTCACGTGGTATGGGCACAGACCAGGGAAACAGGAGAAGGTAACGCAGGATTGGAGAAAGAGGACTTTAATCGGGAAACGGAGACATAAACAGGTCACCAAACTTCACTATAAGACGTCAGTGACAGGACTAGGGAAACATACTTAGACGTGTACTTACATACAGAAAATTAATCAGACAGTACTAGAAACAGCTGGTAACATGAGGATTCCACACGTGGTTAACGAGGGGGCGTGACACACAGAAGGATCGGACGAGCGGGGTGTGACTTAACTGGTCCTCACTCTCTTCTCATGGGTTATAGAGAGCCGTAAGCAGGAACTAATGCCACAGTCTTGGAGCGGGGAGTCCATCGTGTTTCCCACTGAGTCACCATGTCGCATGAGTTTTACTCTTTCTAAAAAAAATGCCTTATTTGGACAGGTTAGTTGGAGATCTGGATAATACAGAAATTACATGAGAGATTGCCATACTTCACGGCTTCTTCTTGTAAATGTAAGTGAAACCAATGCAGGCACTTCAAGTCTAAAACCCTCTTTTTTCACGTGTGCGTGACAGGAGTATAGGAGAGCTGTCGCCTTGTTTAGATAATGTGTCTTAATGACATGAGCCTTTCAGTACAATAGCACTTCTTTTTTCATTGTTTCATAACCCAAATTTTTTTGCCCTTCTTGCATGTTGCTCGAATGACCACTGCCGAAGATTGAGTCCCCTATGAGACATTGTTATCACCGTTCATCACTTGCCGTATGCCATCAACCAAATCTGGGTCATTACTTGTCACCTCTCCGTGACATTTTCATCTTCTCTCTGACATGTACCCCACCCGCGGCCTGCTTCACACACAGTTAGCTTGATACCTTCTGCTCATATCTACATCCACTTTGATTCCATACAGCATAAATATGCAGGAATTGCAAAACTTGGGCCACCTGTGCAAAATGGAAATGGAGTTTGTTTATTGAAAACTAACTTAATGTCACCGGTAAGATAATTTATGCTAAAAAAAATTATGCTAAATTAAATAAATGTGTATTCAGGTATTTGCTTTGTAATTACTTACTGTATGTTATGATGGAATTAATGTAGAATTCAGCTGTCTAAAGGTAATTCAGTTATGATGCAACTATATGACACTAATTACCATTATTTACCCTCTGTAAAAGGTGGTAACCTCTATAATTCCCAGCACTTTATAATAAAGTACCATGATTTAACCTTGAGCATGTAAACAAATTCATGAGACATGCATTAACGCTTCGCAGAGAATAAAATATTAACTATTTTTTTGCAAACTTAATTAATAAGCTTTATATACATTAATTAACTGAGGGTAATAATGTCCCTAGACTGATTACTGTTTACCTATTAGCAGGATATATTTTATTACCCCAAACATGAAGAAATATGCAAAACAGCAAAACATTTTGTTTATATTTTACATGCACAGACACACACTCACACACACACACATACAGACATACACACACACACATACACACACACACATGATGTATTAATCCTATTTATCCTTCTTTCATTTTTCTAAAGCAACATAAAGGAAGGTAAATTTGACATGTCTGTATTTCCTAATTCTTAGGTATAGCAGATTTCACAAGTATAATGGTGTTTCAAAGGAATCTCTGGACTTCACTCCTCAAAGACACATGGGGTGGCTATATTTCAGAATCTTTAGGTATGCTTTAATTCTTGCATGCGTGCATAGGCGCCTAATCAAAGGTATATTTTTTGTAATGTGATTTACAGTGTTAATGTAATTAAATAGCATGTGATTAACACATTAGTAATCTCAAAGGAATAGGCCAAGAATTGCTCTGCAGTATTTGCATTGATGTTTTACCTCAAGGTTACTCATTTAAACATAAAACATTAGAGAATTCTTATTTAGCTCTTTCTCTATATTAGCTTTTTTTCTCTTTTTGTCAGTCAGATAGGACCAAATTCCACTGTGATCTGAGTCTTATTACACTTCTCCGTGTCTCCATAACACTTGGATGGCTACATAGTTTAGCCTCTTAAAAACTCATTATTTCCACAAGATCACAGTCCTTTATCTTGGCAGCTTTCCTCCTTGACCAGCTGGTCATGGGTTAAACAAGAGGGTTTGCTGAAGCAGGTCTAAATGATGCTTTGTTCCTTCCTCCTGAGATGAGGAGATACAGGAGCAGGAAACAGACACCGCAGCACCTTCTAAAACAAAATTCCTACCACCTTTTACATGTTCTGCCCTAATCCTGCTTGAAATCCTAAATGCATAATTAGCAAAATCGTTTAGACCTGTTAGCAGGGGTGTGTATCCTCCTATGAAGCATCATCCAAATATCAGAAGCCTCTTAATTCTTCTTCATCTTGCCTTTTTTCTATCTGTCATTCACTATTAGAATTGTCCATACCATCTCCATTCCTTGTACAGTATAATATTCCCAGAGTTTTTCTGCTTACGTAGAATGCGGAAATGTTTTCTCTCTGGAAAGTGCCCCTATCCATACATCCATCATGTGGTGGCTATTTTCTCCAGGATGGCCTGATTTTATACAATTTTCCATCACATTGTGTGTCAGAACACAGTAGATATAATAGCACCGTCCAATTTCCCCCAGCGGCAATCTCTTGTAAGTCCTTTGTGATAACTAGGGAAAGCCGCAGTTATTTTTTACGATGATATAAAAACTCCAGTTGACATCTGCGTAATGTTGCAGTCTAGGGTTGCAAACAGAATCAGCCAGCAGCCGGGATGTGCCTTTTACTGCCGCCACCCCTTTATGAATTGACAAATATTCCTGCCTGGCGATGATGTGGAGCAGTTGGTCTATGATTGTGCGTCCGGCTCGCCTCGCACTAACTCAGAGCCACTCCTGTCCTCAGCTGTCGAGGGGCGCCGTCCCCGAGGACGAGCTATGCGGGCCTTGCAGGCAGATCAATGCGGCCGGAGAGATTTATGGAACCTGTCTCCGTATGAGGACCCGCCAGCCGGCCGTCTTGCATCCCAAGCAGGGGTGGATGTGTGCCAGGGATTAATCACTGCTCATAATTCAGCGGCCAGGCTTCCGTGTTTGTGTGCCGCTGGTGGGCACATGTCGATACTGCGCATTACTAAGGGTGGCGGCGGGGGGGGGAATTCACTGCGTTTTGTCTCGCGACATTCATCGGGCCTCCGTCCCAGTAAAGCGGCGTCTGACGTTCTTGGAATGAGCTCTTAGCGCGTTTGAAGGACAGTCACTGACAGCAGTGGTAGCAATTAAAGTAATAAGTGCCAGAAAAAGAATCAGCTAGAGGGATGTGGGGCTCTTTTAAGCTGAGAATAAAAGTGAGCATAGAAACCCTAACATCTTCTGAAGGACCTTGAAGAGCAACATTTTAAATATATACCAGAGTTCATTCCATCTCCAATCTCATTAAAAAGCGGCTCACTACACGCATTCCGTTTGCTCCGACCTACATCCTCCACACTAGCATTTGGTGTACTTTTTAAAAATTGTTTATATTGCTCCATTTTCAAACACTTGCACGGCTAGCGAAAAAGGCACTAGCCTATATGATTATGTAGGTCCGGATCATTCTTATCCCCAAATATGACCGATTGCCGTGTCGGCAAAATAATTTTGCCGGCACGGCGACGACTAGCGCTAGTGATCTGGGGGTGATTGCACACTTTAGCGCTGCCTCCACGAGTCGTGGCGCCTCGACACCCAGCGAGCAGCATTCACAGTTTAAAGAACCAAATATCGGGGGAGGCTGTGGTGAGCTTGTTGCTGTGGCAACCAGCAGAGCAATTCCGCTAGTCCCTGATATATTGTTCCCTGGGAGGCGGGGGGAGAGGGGAATGACAGCCATTAAAGAACTTAAGTCCCAAGGTTCACGTAGTACAATTTCTTGGACTAAGGCTTGGCAAGGCTTTAACTCCAACATCGCCATAGTGACAAGTTCATCTGGCTCCCATATTACCGAAAATGTACTGCCAGTGAATCCACTGCCATTAATGTACAGTATCTCTATCCACTTCTGCTCCTTAATTTGACATTGCGAAAGCAGCTGCACTGTATCGAATATGAACCCCTGGCCAATGTAAGCCCGGGTCCCAGCAGACAGGATGAAACAACCAGTAGTCATTTTTTTACTGTTATGTAGTTCATCTCCGGATAAAGAAATGTCTAAAGTACTATAAAGCCTGCAGATTTGTCATTTTGCCCGACAGCGCAGTAGACAGTCCTGTCCACACGGTTAGTCCCTCCTTGCAATGCTAAAGGCAACAGGACTGTATGGTCATATTTTATTGTGCAACATAAATGAAATATATGGATTTTTTTAACGCTTTATAGCAGTTTTATCGTGCATTGTTATAGACAATCGATAAGGTTTTTAAACAATCACGTCACCGGGTGGGCGACCTATTTTAAAGCCACGATCACACTGTGAGATGTCGTTTTAAGCTGTCCTCTCCTGTGCCACCTCTAACCCTCTCCCTCAGCCCTCCCAGACTTTGCCCTTGTTCACCCTGGCATATTATTACCTGAAATTATGAACACAGAATCCATCGCCTGAATCCCTACTGGGGTGGGAATATTGTCCCGCTGACCTCAAACAAAAAGCCATTTGCCCCAAGCACTTAGGTAAACAGGTAATATCCCGGCAAATAAATTTGAAGTTTGCCTGATGCAAATGTTAATCTCCCCCCACACTCCCTTCTCTCTATTACGCTGAAGCAAAAGCTCCCTGCTAGTCAGAACCAGCAACAATCTTAAAATATCTATCGCTTGGTATGTCTTAGTTGGGCTTGCCCCTAAGTATACTGTCTGAAACAGGATATATGCGGAATATCGGGAATACTTGCAGAATGGATATGTCTCCTACAAATAAACTGATGACTCCTCTGTGAATATAACTTTCAGCACTGAAGGCTCTGTTATTATCTTACAGTTCAGTAACAGTTACCCTTATGGTGCTGTGTGAAATTTATGTGGATTCTTTCTGCCTGTATGCCCCAGTCAGTGTTAAACTCCTGGCCATCAATGTTATTCTCTCTATTTTTTGGAGTCTATTTTTTCTCTTGTTCACGGTCTCCCTAGATAAAGACCAATAAATGGCCATAGAACAATGGAGTAAACTTCACTTCCATACATACATCTTCAGATCAGGGTCTGTCTGTATTATTGATTATTTAATGGAATTATGCAAGATGGATGATATCTGAAATGATTTGTTTTCCAGTTATATAGTGATAATCAGTATAGTTATTATTTATCCATCTAATTTTCCGTACTTCTGTGTCCTTCTCCACAGAGAAGCCTAACAAATCAGTGACACCCTTCAGTTCATACCAATTAAACATCTTTTCAAATCCAACCTGCCATTTATGATGTTGTTGATTCTTTGGCTAGTTTTCCATTTTTTTTCCAGTCCTGTGATGCACTTGAAGGTCATTGTCTTACTGTAAAACCCACTTGCAGCTAAATTCCCAGCTCCAGGGAGAGACAGTCGTGTTTCTACTTTAAACTTTGACTTTAAAAATGGCCCCGGGAACAGAGGAACTTAAAAAGGCCCATAACAGCCGTTACAGTGTTTAATAGTAGCTATGTAATTCATTTCTAGACACGGTTATTGCACTGGCAGAAACTCCGCTGGTATGCACAGCCAAAGAGTCCTAATTTGCATTGTGTAACTATAGCAGCCAGTTCTGCTCCGAATGACAGCGCTCTCTAAACGTTGAATTTTTCTCGGCTACATGGCATCTGAGGTCACGTGAGAGCTGGCGCCGCATGTCGCTGAGTGCTCCAGTTTGCAAACTTCAGCCGTATTAATCACACCTGAATGCTCTGCTCAGCCGCCAGTGAGCTTCGGGCTTCTGTTTCGATATTATCTCATACATGGTGCCTTTCTGGATGAGCAAACCTGTTCATACTTTGCCAGGGCCAGCGGGACCCCAACAGAAGTCCTGATGCAGTTTCATGAGACAGAATCCCCCATGATGACATGAAAATCAATCAGTTAATACCTTAGAATGCAAATGGTGAGTGAGCATTTAAGAGTGAACCGTCAGGTATTTCTCAGAACAATGACTGAATCAAACATTTTGAATTCGGGTCACCCTGGAATGCCCCACGGCACCATTGTCTTCTAGAATTATGCCTGAACATTTTCTAATGAAAATACTGAATTATTACTATTATAACGAGTCACATAAAACAGGCCACAATCTGCACACGGTGAGGGGAGCTATCGAAACTTGTTTTTGAAGACACACAAGTGATCTCTTTTTAATTAGACTCTGCAGCCACCCATGTATCCCCTTACTGAGCTGGTCGCAGATATATGAAACCACGCCTTGTAATTATATCAGCATTAGTAGGAATTTATTGGTTATTAAATGGAATATTTATAACCAAACTAAAGACTGTGGCTGAGAAGAAGCTCCCCCAGGGAGAGTAAACTAGCAAGAAGATCTCAGTTTTTTGTTTTTTGTTTTTTTTTTTTTTTGTATCTCATATATAAAGAGATCATATGATGACTCACATTTCTGGAATCATTTGGATCTAAAAAACAGATGTCTGTACGCTCCCAAAGTATTACCAGACATGTTGAATGGAATTGCAATTTCAGCTGATTTCTCCTATGACAAAATATCCTTTTTTCGTACGTGTCTCATATGTGTAGGTTTATAGGAGCGTGAGTTTTGCAAGATATATAAAATGTGTATTTGGGAAGGGGAAAATTCTCGTGGGATGTACAAATTAAATAAATGTCTTTGATCCCACAGACAATCAGTATCTACATGCCTACTAGTAAGGAAACTGTTTTGTTTGTGTTTGTGTTTGTTTGTGTTTGTGTTTGTTTGTGTTTGTGTAATACTGTGCAAAAGACAGTCCACGGAGATACTACATAATGCACGGCTTGTTGTGCGTTAACGCTTATTAATATAAAACAGTCAAGGACAATAAACAATAAGTCATTATTAATATGTGACAAAGCAGCAGGTTAACAGACTCATGGTGAACAAAGAACTCAAACTACAACACCCCTCATGGTCCTTCAATAGAGACAGGCAGGATGCTTCTGTAACATCTTTCGCATTTTTTCTTTAATACCCATCCATCTTCCAAGCTTAGCAAGCGCAGGGTGACCCGGAGACCGTCCCAGGCAGAGTGAGCGCAAGGCGGAGACACACTATCGACCGGGTGTCAGTCCATCACGTCATCAGCAATTTAGAAACACTGATTAACCTAGCTATGCAAATGTCATTATTCAATTTAGTTTCCTTTTTAAAATATTCTCAGTTAACAACGACAATATTATATGTTGCCAAAAGAAAGCTGTCCTTCTCCTTAGCCGATAATCCCAGGTTCGGATCTGTGTTTAGCATTCCGTGAGGAACTGTAGGGCTCCATTCACATCCAAGGACTCCTCTTTTCTCTGTGCCTTTGAATAGGCCGTCAGACGCAGTAAAGAGGGGGGATACATTAATGACTTGCCCATGCCAAAGGTTTCCTCTTAAGCTGTGAGTAAGAAAGCAGTTTGTGACTGCTGGGAAAGACGGATTCGAAATGGTCCATTAAGAGATGGACTTTGTTCATAAACCACGGGTACGTAAAACACCTGAAACATTGGTAATCCTCCTCTGACGACATTGTCGTTCCTTGCTAATTTCAATAGCAGACAGAAATAGAGATGGGGCTGTTGGGGGTGCGAGTGTTTTCCATTAGTGCAGCAGCGCAGGGAACCTTACTAACATGACGCCTGTATGTAAATTAGCTGGAGATCTATTACAAGGGACAAATGGTACAATTCAGGGTAACTGCAGGCTTCCTGCTCTTTTAGGGGCAGGACGCAGGACAGCGCCGGGGACTCCGGCTGCACGAAACAGAAAAGGCGTAACAGCACATCTCCACGCAACGAGTATATTATATAGTATGAAATATTAAGCAACACACTTAAAGCAAGCTTGCCCATGACAGTCCATGTGATTTATAATTAAGAAATAAGGGTTCTGACACAGCAGATGAAGAGGAAAAACATAAAAGCCATTATCCATTCTTTGTTAAGGATTTTATAAAGCACCACGACTGGAAGGGGAGAGTGAAGCACGAGGACTTTTTTTGACAGATTACTAAACTTTTCTGATCACTTGGAGTGTTATTTTTCTTAAAAATACATCACTCTAAACATGGGCCTTGCCAGTTGGCTAAAATTAGTCCATTGCTGCATGTGTGGCTGCATTGCAAGAAAAGCACAGGGGATAAGATGCAGAATGCAGAATGCAAAATGCGTTATATGTGTTGCTAGGGGCAAATGTTGAAAATATAGAAGATTAACTTGTCAGAACTGGATGAGGTAATTTGTTACTATTTATTGTACAATTTGTTGGGCCGTTGATCAAAAGACTAAGCAGGACTTGTATTAGATTCACTTTGCAATGGGAAGGAATGAAGCCTAAAGTTTCTCAGTTAGCTGAGATTCCCTGAAATGTCTGGCATTTGAAATGAAAGTGTAAAGCATTTGCCTCATATGTATGTGCATATGTGTGTCTATGTATATGTATAAACTCAAGTAATCATTAGTGTACGTTCAGAAACTATATGTCAATGAATTGCCACAATTCACCTAAATAAAATTAATAAATTTAATTTCCTTGTTTTAACTGCCCACTATCCCACATGACTTGCCAAGGAGAATCGTCACCATTTCATCAAAAGCTCATAAAAAGTGTAAGATTATGCATGGCATGTCAGCTAAAAGTTACTACAGCAGTGACACTAATGTGATCATGATCTCTTTTTGCTGGAACCTTCCAGGATGTTAATCTGTGCACTGTGCCGCTGAGAGGTCTGTAGCTGACAGCTCCTGTGAAACACCTTGAACAATACGGCCTTTCAGTGCCAAAAATGGAAACCTCCCACCCTTGGCTGCCATGGCACGTCTTACAGGAACGGCGAAGCGCACTGGATGGTCTTTGGGGGTTTTTTTGTCAGTGCTGATGCTGTCACAACGACATTAGAACTTTGTGGTCGTAAAGCACATAATGACCCCCCCATAGTGTCTTGTCTTTGTGTGTCTCAGATGCACATTAGTATTTGTCCCATGTTTATTACAAAGATTGCAAGTATATTCTGCTCCTGGTTCGATTGGAACTGATACTTTGAATTTATCCCAGAGCTGAGAAGATACCAGGCTTTTGTGATCCATTGTAGCTGAATAAACTAAGTTGAATGTTGCCTGAGACAGAAGGGGAGAAGTATGGTGACCCCCTAATCCATGTCAGGAGGGACACTATGAGCTACTTCAGGTTTTAGACACTACTGTGAAACTGAAAGGCTCCCGTTCTCTGCTTAATTGTTTGGTTCGTCTTGTACTTTTACTGGTTTGTTTCCTTGATCGAAAGACTCATCGAGCTGTTTCACATTAAGATTAGTGACCAATCGGCACACAGCAAGAACTCGGTGCCTAAGTGAAATCCAGGTCCTTTTAATTGAAATTGTTAAAACGGCACTTTACAAACTCTGTCATGGCTCATAGTGTCCCTCCTGACATGGATCAAGTGGTCACTCTAGGGGGAAGAAAAGGGAAAGATGATATGTGGATTTAATTAATTTGTTGAGATGGTGGTGTGTGTTTCGCCTGTGTACCTTTGATGGCGTGGCTTCCTGTCCAGGGAGGCTCCTGTCTTGTGCTTCTAGGCGTAGGCTCCAGATTCCTTCTAACCTTGTTCCGGAAAGTGCTACGCATGATGGATGGATCAATGGATAGTGGATGGATCATTGGATAGATGGATGGGTGGACTGATGCATGGATGGATAGATGGGTTTATTTAGTTTGCTGATATGACAGCATGTGTGTTTCTTTGTGTGAATCTATTTTAAGCAATCAAGCCCCATTATTGCTGGAGACTCAGAGATATCTGCTCCCGGAGCCCCAGGGCTGCTCCTTATTAAGGCTCTGACGTAGGAGACGCTCTGACCTGGAGGCCGGCTGCAGGAGCTTAAAGATAATGGTTAGCAGGACATTGAAAGCTAATTCTTAGTATCACACTGCTATTTGTGACTTGGCCCTCAGCTCCTGCCTCCACACAGGCCTGTGATCTGACCTTTCACTGTAACCCAGCTCTCCTCACTCTGCTTCTGTAGGCTCCCGGATGCATTAGTGGCTGATCTGCAGTTGACCTTGCGGTCGGAAATCTCCATGCCTCCAGGCTCTCAACAGAACCGCCGGCCTCTTGCTTCCAGCTCTCTGCAGCTCCCCGCGTCTCGGTCGCCTCCAAGGCCTGACTGTTTGGACCGAGCGGACCCTGCTACCCTCTGTGCCTCGTAAAGCAGACATGAGCACCGCCCCTGAGGAGATGGCTCTGCCGTTTCTCCCGCCATGCCTCTCAGTGCTGGGATGAGCTCCTCACCACATGCTGCCCCCCGCAGGAAGAAAACCTGCAGTGCATCCATTGATTTTCCACAACTGCTTATCCTGGGCAGGGTCATAGTGGCCATGGAGGTCATGCCAGTAGGCACAGAGGCCATCCGAATGGGCGCAGAGGCCATTCGAGCGGGCATGGAGGCCATCTCAGTGGGCAGAGAAGCCAAACCAGCAGGCACGGAGGGCATCTCAACAGGCATAGAGGCCATCTTAGTGGGCACAGAGGCTATACCAGTGGGCTTAGAGGCCATACCAGCGGGCACAGAGGCCATCCTAGTGGGCTTAGAGGCCATACTAGCGGGCACAGAGGCCATCCAAGCAGGCATGGAGGCCATACCAGTGGGCACAGAGGCCAAACCAGCGGGCACGGAGGGCATCTCAACAGGCATAGAGGCCATCTTAGTGGGCACAGAGGCCATACCAGTGGGCTTAGAGGCCATACCAGCGGGCACAGAGGCCATTCGAGCGGGCATGGAGGCCATCTCAGTGGGCAGAGAAGCCAAACCAGCAGGCACGGAGGGCATCTCAACAGGCATAGAGGCCATCTTAGTGGGCACAGAGGCCATACCAGTGGGCTTAGAGGCCATACCAGCGGGCACAGAGGCCATCCTAGTGGGCACAGAGGCTATCCCAGCGGACATGGAAGCCATCCCAGAAGGAAGAGGGCACGAGACGGAATGTGGTTGCCACTGAATGCCAGTGCATCGCAGGGCACACGCTTTTGTGGCTGCAACTGGATGCCAGTGCATTCCAGGGCACACGCTTTTGTGGCTGCCACTGGATGCCAGTGCATTCCAGGGCACACACTTTTCTGGCTGCAACTGGATGCCAGTGCATCGCAGGGCACACACCTTTGTGGCTGTCACTGGATGCCAGTGCATCGCAGGGCACACACTTTTGTGGCTGCCACTGGATGCCAGTGCATCGCAGGGTACACAATTTTGTGGCTGCCACTGGATGCCAGTGCATTCCAGGGCACACACTTTTGTGGCTGCCACTGGATGCCAGTGCATCGTAGGGTACACACTTTTTGTGGCTGCCACTGGATGCCAGTGCATCACAGGGCACATAGTTTCGAGTACACAGGCACATGCTAGAGGCTATTTAGAGACATACCTGTTCCTAAAATCCAGGGGCATAAAACTGACTAACCAGACAGTCAATTAGGATATGCGTATTTTGCTATAACATATTTTGTTCATATTTTGTTGTTTTATTCCTGACATTGAGGGGAAGGCTATTTTAGAATGAGCTATGACATTAATCCTGGCTGCATTATTTTTTGTAACATGTGAATCTGCTTCCCAGTCTTACCCTGATCAGGAAATAGCAGCAGACCAGTGTTTGTGTTCCCCATAGTCGGTTATCTTCTGAGGTGGTTTAACTGTTCTCAAAACAGTTCTGTTTTCATGAAATGAGCTATCTGTGCATCAGTGTATTAAGCTGTACTACTACAAACAGACAATTATTCCCTCAGTCTTTGCTTTCAAAGCGACAGTGACACTAATATCTCAGCGGAACTGATTTGCAGCCTCGTCCCTGTTTTTTTTTGCCATTCTTTTGAATGCGCTCATCGTAACAGCATACTTCAAGCCATTTAAAATTATCTCCGCATGCACAAAGGAGTGGAGACGAACAAAGAAATTAAACTCTTGCCATGAGCTCTGGAAACGTGCTTTTCGGAGTATATTCCATCAGTTTCTGAGGTAAGGTGTTGGCATTCCCTTCTGGAATTGAGCACGCGGCCTGCTGGCTGAAGGGACAGGGTGGGTAACAAATCAACACACAGGTCTGCCATCTAGTGGCGAGACAAGCCTCGGCATGCAGAAGGACTTTCTTCGGATACGTCATACTGCCTTCAGCTCTTCATCAACCCTAAGGTGTGTCCGCATGAATGTGTTTTAGGCTCTACCATTATTTTAACAGAGTAAAACCGAAGAAGTCGAGCTCTGTGTGAAGTGTTTGGGAGGGATAGGCTTTCCACGTCACCGCTGTTTTTAAGACAGCAATGGTTTCGGCAGTCTTGCCACAGCTGTTTACTTTGCCTTTCTGCTCTTTCTTCTTTTCCGACTTCGTAAAGCATACTTCTGCCAAAGGTCTCTCTTATCCGAAGCAGATTGCGATTTATTCGGTGCAGGCAAGCTGAGGGACTGTCGGGGGGATGAGATCTCCGCTGGCGTCTGCACGGAGGCCCGTGGTCCACTGTAAATAGCGCTGATGGATTGCTTATGGGGCTGCCCAGCATGCATCAGGGCATGAGGTATAGGATGGGGCAGAAGACAGCCACCCTGAGAGGAAACACAAGCGCACGCATAGACACACACAGATACACGCAGACACACACACACACATACAGAGACATACACAGGCATACAGACAGACACACCCATTCAGACACACAGACAGATACACACAGACACACACAGACACAGACAGACACACACATACATACACTCAGACACAGATGGATAGACACAGACACACACACCAACAGAAAGAAGACCTTGCAAGTTAACAGACAGAGACACAGACACACAGAAACAGACACACACACACAGAGAAAGAGGACCTTGTAAGTTCACCGCAGTGCTCCTCAATCAGGTCCCCCAGATACCTTCATCGTCACCTTGCCAGGGACATTGGGGACAGAGCTGTCTCTGAGTTTCTCTTCCTCTCCTGCCTTTGTGATCGCATTTCAGAATAATGTTATATTTGGCTCTCGAGGCTCGATGAGACTTTAAAATGAAGCACTTCCTTCCCATCTGAGCCCCTAATCTGTGTTATATCTAACCAGGTACTGCAAAAACATCTCTATTTTATGACTGTTCCACTACTATGTTTGTTTTTTGCCTTTTAACCTTTATTCAGAATGTTGTAAAATAAGTTATTTTTTATTATAGCATAACATAAAAATTGGAGTAAAACTTCATAGAAATTATTTTAAACTTCTAAAAGTAACATAATGACATAAATGTTAAACACAAGAGGTATTAAAGAAGACACTTTTGCACTGGCACTCTGACGTTACATAACCTTGATGTCCTTTTTTGTGACACTGCAAAACAGCAAACTCATTGCTTGGTGATGCAGCACTTTTCTGAATTATAAGGCTCAACATGGCCGCCCAGTACTATGTGGGGTAATCTACAGTCCTCTCCTGCTCTCCACCTGAGTTTCTTGGGGACAGCATATAATATCATCTGTAACTAAAGTACGAATGCAGCAGCAGTTACCGGGGGAGCCTCTGACTCAAGCCTGAAGAATGAGGACATTAAAGGGACAAGTCACTGCGCTGACATGCAACAGTGAAGCGTGGCTGTCCAGCACTGTCCAGCACTGTCCAGCAACATCGCTTCTGCCGTCGAGGAACCCCTAGAGAAACAGACCAAGCTAATCGATGCGGACGGCTGTATTTGCTGTTTTCCGTTACCATGGTTACCTGGGTCTGGAGGGAGGATTTTCACTGGGGGGTTACCTCACCTTGGGGGCCATGATAAGCATGTCCAGTGTGGTTCTGTCCAACACAAGTGCCTCACATTGGACAGAACTGTCACTCCCCCCCCCACCCCCCAGTGCTGGTAGGAAAGGAGACACGGATCAGGGGGCACAGCCGGCTGGCACACGGTTTGCAGGATAGTGAAGCGGTCAGGCCAGAGGGCGACATTAACACCGTATGATCCGGGACAGTAAAGCATTCGGCACTTACGCCAATAGGCCGACTCATAATTGCTATGCAGAGCTCACTTGAAACAGCACCGTCGCGGACAATGGCTTCAGTGCCGCGTCCATTGAGGACTTAACAGAGGATTGGAGGGTGGAATGAATGAATCATATGCATAACGGTGCAGAATGCCCATTGGCCCTATACGCAGCCCATCACTGTGATGAGTGAAACCTTAAATTTTCCCTGTACTTTTTACAAGAGTCATGGTTAACAGGAAACCATCGTGGGGGCCGCAAGGGGGGGGTCAGGTCAAACCGCAGATTTATTACAGGTGCAGGGAGCGAAAGCAGAAGTAGTACTGCGGGCATGGAAACAGCAGACAGAACCAGGAAAGGAAGGGACAGCATGTACCTTATATACACACACACAGACACATACATACATACATACATACTTATATAGACATA
The DNA here is from genome assembly GCA_026781145.1 of Hippopotamyrus pictus. Lineage (NCBI taxonomy): Eukaryota > Metazoa > Chordata > Actinopteri > Osteoglossiformes > Mormyridae > Hippopotamyrus > Hippopotamyrus pictus. The sequence continues at coordinate 22,496,416 of JAODLC010000038.1, read as the reverse complement.
TATTCCTTCTTGATTTAGATCTGTGTGATACTTGGTTACGAATGGCACCGGAGGAAGGTGCCCTGGGACCCTTTATAGAAGGCTCAGTCTTTCTCTGACTCTCTCACCTCCATGCCCCAGAAATGTAGCCCTACCTGACACTTACTTTGTTTTCTCGCACATTTCCCCTTCTGCTGACAAAACAGCCTTTTACTTTGACTCCCCACCGCTTTCCCACCACTCACATCCCAAAAATAAGGAGCCCACTCCTTCCTCTCACATCCATGTCGCACGCTCCTCTCGGCTGTCCCGTCCAGGGATGGTGCTACAGTCAGAAAATAGATAGAAACGCTTCCCTCAAACACTTCCTGTGTCGCCCGTGGACGTGGCTCCGGACATCGTCACTCAGCATCATGCCGAGAAAGAACTAGCTGATTACTCAGAGTTCCCCGTTCGAGTGATGATAATGTCACTGAAGTGCGAGCAGGTGGACTGAGGAGACACGCAGCGAGGGTGCCGGATGTTTTAATCACAGGAGTGTGTTTGGAGTAAGCATCTTTAGCTAAGCTCATGGTTAACGAGAGCCATGCAGGCTAATAATCCTTCTGCAGCAACATAAGGAAACGCATTTTCCTGAGAGGAAAATATCGCTATACTACATTTAGTTACATCTGAATGGGATTTTTTTTTTAACAACATGAACATCGACCTACAGACAGGTGGATGTTATGAACAATAATAAGCAGGAAGAATACTGCAAACACTTTCTTTGTGAATATATTAGAAAGCCCTGTGCGCAAGATAATCTTTTATACTTTGAACTGGAGCTGTGACAGTCTCTGATAACAAGCATGCGGCAAAATTTCTTGGAAGAATTATTTCTACTCTGGCAAGAGCTGGTTAGCTTTCGCGGGGGGAGACTAGGTATAAAAAAAACCCACACTCCATGTCACTTTGCGTGTCCTTCAGTGACAGGGGTGTCGCGCAAGGTGAACAACTGGCGTCGAGGCGGCGGGTGCCAGAGGCCGTGGCATGAAACCCGCGGACACAGGGCTCCTCTGCCGCGCTCATTAACCGTTTCCATTAGCCGGCTGTTAAATGAGCCTGATCGGCGGAGCATTACAGCGGCCTGGGCGGCAGAAAATTACGGCTGAGGTTGTGGGTTCCAGGAAAAGGACAGAACCTGGGACAGCTGAGAGCTCGGAACTCTGGACGCCGCGTCTCAGAAACGCCCTGGATAGACTGAGAGGGTCACCTTGCCGGTCCGGAACGTCCAGAAGTGAACTGAGAGTAGCGTACTATTCATACGCAGCACCCCGTGAACAACCGAAAGGCACAGGTCTCCAGAGGCATAAATCCAGCATGAGTATGTGGCCTTGAATGAAGGCGCACACCCTATATAGCTTTACACATGGGTGGGAAAGGTGACGACTGAATACAGGCAGCACAGTGCCGAGTGCAGTGACAGGCATGCAGGCAAGTGACACAGCACCAGAGTACAGGAGGGAGACGAGGCCCCACACAGCCCCAAACCACAGCTGGCTCCTGGAGATTCTGAGCCTCAGTGTTGTGGGTGGGAAACTGGCAATGGCTGTCCTTACTATACTGAACGCAGTGTTTCTGCATCTGAGTGCACAGACTATTATCCTGAATAGCAATAATTCCCGTCCTTCAGGTCTTGGGAGGGGGGGGGGGCTGGCCTGTCTTATCTTTGTTAGCCTGCTGAAGGCAGAATTAAAAAGGGAGTGAGTATTTAAACAGAGCCCAAGAGAGAGATTATGGGTGCCGGCTCCCTGACGTGAGAAGCCAGCCTCTTCACGGTGAAATCCCGAAATCGTAGCTTTCATTAACGGAGATTTCATCTGCGCGTGGCCCATGGGAGATGAGAAGGAAGGAATCAATATTTGCAGTGAACACACAAGAATTTAAGCTCATCATTTAAGCAGAACAAATATTCAAGAAGTAGCACTTTTTGAAGCAATATAATACTCTAGTGCTTTATTTTCTTCTTTCTTTTTTTACCTGAGGCAGTGGGTGATGTACAGAAATGATACTACATGAATTTTATGCTTGCGCTCCATCTTTCAGCAGGCCGCATGTCTGAACATTCACCATCTTTCAGCAGGCCGCATGTCTGAACATTCACCATCTTTCAGCAGGCCGCATGTCTGAACATTCACCATCTTTCAGCAGGCCGCATGTCTGAACATTCACACATGAAAGCATTCATTTTTTGTCTTCCAGAAAGACAGCCTTAGATACCTTTCATCCTCTCTCAAACACAATTAATGTTTATTTAAAATTAGATGGTGAATATTCTGCACATCTCTGACTACTCTATTTAATCTTATAGGCTTAAATGGGCACAGTTTGGAGAAAGGGTCATTACCTCCTTCAGGTTAATCGAGGGATGCCATCTTACCAACACCAATGTGGAATCTTAACACTGTTCCACGTCATGGTTTCCTCAGAATGCTTGGCTTGGGAGGGCAAGTGGGAAATGAAATGGCCTTCTTTAGATACATTTCTGATTTCCTACAAGGATTCTGGGGCTGGGAATGACCAGACTATGCGACGTTCTACAGATCATACAGCATGATGCATGAAAAACGCTTTTTTTCTCAAACTCCTGTTTTGGTAGCCAATGATCACTGACGGGTTCTGGCGATTTCTTGCAAGAAAATTGTTTGTGTTCGTGTCAGGATGTCATACACAGCCATGCACTTTTTGTTGGTATTTCACGCATAATCAAGCTTACTAGCAAAAACTTTATCTGCAAGTTACTTTTCTGTTCTCTACAGTGTATGATCAGGTTTCTGGATGAACAGTAGTGATATCCTAAGTGCATATGCGCTAACTATTCATACAGAAATGCAATCAACTTTAAGTTAAAAATTCCCATTTAGCTGTTATTGGAATGTTCTTGATGAACACTGTAGATTGTGCATTGTGGAGAGTATCATACCGGCTGAGTGATGCATACTGTATTCTCAGGGCCTCAGTACAGGGGTTCACACCCTAAGCCCTGCTCTGCGCCTGTGGATGTGTGTCGCAAGGTCGCCCCATGTTGCCTTTCATTTCCTCCAGGTGCTCTGTTTTCTTCCTGAAATCCACAAACAGATGAACTTGTGTTTCTAAATCACCTTTAAACTGCATGCGTGCCTTGCAGCTTGCTGGTATCCCATCCAGGGTGTTCTGCATTGCTTCTGGGAATAAGCTTCAGATGTTCTGTGATTCCGCACCAGCTAAGCAATTTGGAAAGATGGACGTTTTCCTCCAATAACACAAAAGACTTAGCCGCTTATTAAGTTCAGTTCAGTTCAGTTCAACCCATTTCTTATGAAGCAGGCCAGAGCAGAACTTGTGAGAAGAGTAGAGAAGGCCTCTCAGACTTGTCACCGGGAACACATGGCTTTCATCAAGGTTAGGAGAGGATTATGCTGGTGAGGAAAATTAAAAAAATTAAAATGCAAATCAGAGGGGGATTTGCAGAGAGAACGTATTCATACTATCTGCACGTTGTATTCCGGGCTCCTAATTGGGACATTGTCTCATTAAAAAAAAAAAATCATATCATTTCAAAAACAAATCGTGTTTAATTGCAGCAGCAAATATGATGTGCAAAGGATTTACACTGTTTAATTATTTGGAATAAATAGTAAGGAACTTCTGAATCCTTCTGTGCAATTGGGCAAATTGGGCAACAGGATTTTTTTTCCCAACTTTCCATCAAACTTTCCATAACTAATGGCCAAATAATAAAGATTAATGTATCACTCCACCTGCAACTCTACTTGTTATAACCTTGGCAATGTTGTCTATCAGTGACCATGCAAACATTTCCGCATCTACAATCCAGTAAAACAGTCAGATACAAAAAAATCACCAAGTGGAGTTTGCACTGACAGAATGAGCACACTTAGTTTCTGAAGTAGGGAAAGTTAACGCACAATCGCCCCCCCCCCCTCCCCCGCAACGGTGGGGGCACCATTGAAACTGAGTTGGAAATCATATAATCTGGTTACATTAGCTATTTAATACTGAAAGGCAACTAAGGAAGTACATACAGTTCCCAAACTTTCATTAAAATTTTCACTGATCTATTTCTTGTGGCATTTTACAAATCAAGTGGAAGTACAGGCCGAATTGTGAGGCTCTGTTATAGGATTCCTCTCCACACGTGGACCGAACAGAGCTTTGCGGAACTTGGAGAACCTTTCCTCTGGCCATTCATCCTCTACTGCGGCCCCTCCAACGTCAGCTGTGCCAGCCGCTCTGCCTGTTCCTAGCCGAAGCCGGAGCGATACGATGGGTCCCCGGGCACTGCTCAGCTTCTATTGCTCAGTGTGAGCTGTATATCTGGCACAATGACATCCTGATGCCCAGCGCATTCTGCGATGTCATCTTCCCGCTCCTCGCTGTCAGAGGTTGCGAATGGGCGACAGCGCTGTTCCCTGAAGACAGTCCAGCTCTCTGATCCTACGCCCACAAGATCTTTGATCAACAGTTGGGATGTGGGAAACATCTGATGGGATTTCATCAGCATTCCTGCCTCGGAGTTTGCTGAGTTTCAAGGCCTCGCAGCCGCCAGAGGTTGAAGAGAGCTGGAACTCCTTAAAACGTATCGGAGAGGTCTTAACTCCAATTTGCAAGCAAAAATGGTGTGCAGAGCTCAGATTGGAGGTTTACATCCAGCTCACTACCTGCACAAGCATCGCCACCACCAGCAGCCCACCTGCTTTACACTACCTTCCCATCTCAATTTACCCACCACTGATACCTGAGCCAGCATCTCTGTCCACCACTTACGAGCACCGAGACAGAGTGGCGCACACCGAATCAGCTTTGCCTGTGCTATGGTGACTTCAACACTTCCCATCTGATGCTACCTCCTCAAGTGCGAGGAAGTCACCGTATATCCCAGGTTGGATCGTCCACGTTCTTACATATGTTAGATATTCCCCTTAAACAGCTTTTAGTGCTGGTTGTCATGACTGGTGATATTCTGGCACTTGAGTATGTAGAAAGGCACATCATCACCAGATAGCTAAACACTCTTGACTGACTTGACTGAAGTAACACTACGTTCAATGATGAAGGAGCATCAAGTAGTTTTCAAGCACTTGTGTGTCCGTTTGATGAAGATACAACACAGCCATGTAGTCTGCTAGTGTTGCATCAGTAAAGAGTCTGATACCTCTTCCTCTTCCCTCCCAGATTTATAGACTTCCGCAATGTTTTTAGTAAAATCAGGGCGACCCAGTTAGACTTGTTCGGAATGTTAGTTCTGTCACTGCCCCTCTCATGCCACGGACACTCACGGTGTAAACAGAGTTACTTCCTTGGGAAAAGGAAGCCGATGCTGCATTTAACTGGCTCAAGCAGGCTTTGACTCAGGCTTCACACTCTGCTAGCCTGACCTACAGTTACCTTTTGTAGTAGAGGTGCACAAGGTGTTTTTTTGCACTCTTTTGATTCACGGTGGCACATATCTACCCGGGGCCAAGAACACACAGGCAGACGGCCTGTCCCAAAGGTTCGACCCCGAAGTTTTTTCAGAAGACAACATTCTCTGCCCAACCTACTTCATAAAATCAGCTCCTGTAAGGTGGGACTTGGATGATGAGATTGACATGGCGTTGCTGGGAGATCCTGCTCCATCTGACACCCCCCCCCCAACAGGCTGCATATGCTGGTCTCTGTTTGGACTTGCCTCATCCAGTGGGGTCACACTTCGTTGAGGTTCACAGAACTTCAGAGTTAGTGAGTCATTGATTCTGGTGGGCATTCTTCCGTAAGGATATACTGAACTACAGTGAAACGTGTCCTGTGTGTACCCAAACCGAGACCCTGAGGACACTCTCCTCAGACCAGTTGCATCTTCTACCAGCTCCATGGGCTTTATGACCAACCCGCCTAAGTCCCAAGGTTGCACAGTGATCCTTGAGTGACAGATCGATTCTCCAAGATGTGTTGCCTCATAGAATTCTGTAATAGAATGGGAATCACCCTGAGCTTATCTTCTGGATATTACCCGCAAACTAACAGCCAATGTCATAGACTGAATGATGATGTCACACATTTCCTTTGCTCATCCTGGACCCAAAACCAATCAGACTGGAGTCAGTATCTACCATGAGCTGAATGTACCTAAAACTCGCTGTTTCATTTGTCTCTGCAAATGACACACTTTTAAAGTGTCTTAGGTAATGGACCACCTCTCCCATGGGAGACAGAATCCACCTACGTACCAGGGCTGGGCCACTGGTTTTTAAGGAGTAGGCAAGTTAGTGAAGCAGCTCACATACTGTACAGCTTTCCTGCACTGGTCAACGACAAAAGGCCAGTGCCAACCATCGTCGCCACCCTGCCCGCACCTCCAGCTTGGTCACAAGGTGTGGTTGTCCACCCAAGACATTTCTCTCCATCATCCATTAAGGAAGTTGTAACCTAGATTCACTGCACCTTTTAAGATCCTGTGCCAAATTAACTGCGGTGAGACTAGGGAAACTACAGTATCTCTCCAGTGTTTCATGTCTCTCTCCTGAAGTTTATGCATTACAGCCCCATGCACCTTCTCACTACCTTGCCATCACCCCCACCACTGCTGGAGGTCATCAGGTTCCCCACATACACCACGTGGGCCCTCCTGGACTCCAGGTGGCAAAATGAGCAGCTGCAATACCTAATCTGCCTGGAGGGCTGTGGCCCAGAAGAGCAGAGTTGGTTCTCCACTGTAGGCATCTTAGACCCATCGCTCACAGTGGACTTTCATAGCATGGATCCCGATTGTCCAGCTAAAGTGTTGATCTTGGGAGCCTGGAGCTTCTCCTCAGTGTTCCATACCAGTCTCCTTCAAGCATTGTTGGGTAACTTCAGGTTCTTAGCCTTCTATTACCCTGTTTCGTCCCGAGAGCCTGCACCTCCTCCCATGTGATGTTGTGTGCTTGACTCTCCCTGATACCCAGTCCTATCAGGGTGTGTCCTGCTCCCTTCATCTGAACTGCCTTACCCTTCGCCCCCCGCATAGACCGCCTGGCTATTCCCGCCCGGTTTCGGTTCCTGACAATGACTTTGTCTTGCGTATTGGTTTTCTGTCTGCTCTGTACCTGGATCCACAGTCCCTGTAAGATTCTGTTACACCAGTCTTTGGCCTCAGTGCATTTTTTCCCTCCATTTTCAATAGGAAAACTTTAGCATTTACACATAATTCACAGTCATTTTAAACATCACATAAATCATTAGCATGTTTAATCATTACCATTGCTTGTTCCTACTTGCTGCTTTGTTAATATCGGACGTGTGTGTCTGCAACGTCCCCAGTGGCCTTTCCGGAAGAAGACCATGCTTCCCTTTTCACATACCTACTTATTCACTTTCTTTGCCACTCTGTAAATGGCATGATACCACAGACAGCATCACTCATCGCTGCTCTTCCCCAGCTCTTGTGCGTCTAAAGGGGCAGGGGATAGCACTTGCGCCATCAGAAAGTCTGCTTTTAGAAGTGTCAGTAGGTATTAATCAAGGTGACAGGTGTGATTACATTGTATTGACTGAAAAAACCTGAGTGCATGTCTATTAGCCCAAACTGGTATAGTTCAAAATGGTGCTGCTTGTCTCTGGCAGAGTATTTTAAGACAGGAAAATGCTTCCAGTTTATCCTGAATACTATACACTCGTATCATTCCACATGCATGGAAGCGGTCTGCTTCAGTCTCATATATTATGACATGTTTTATACATTGTTAAAGCAAAATCGGTTTATTATGCTTACCTCTTACAGCCTGAGTGAAATGACCTGTTTGGTGGGCTTGATGGGGGTGCATTTGGGATCACGTCTGTCAGTCATGCCAGGAGAACCAACATCATATGGCTCTCAGAAAAGGCCCTAATGCCTTTTAAACAGCCTCATTTCTATACGAAATAATTTTCAACCCACATTTCTTAAAATTTCTATGCACTGTGGGTCATAAAATGAATGCTGAGATTAAATGTAACTATTTTGTTGGCGAGATAAAAGTGGTAACATTTAATTTCAGAGTTACATAATTTACTGCTTATTACTTCTTAAGAGATTTCCAGGACTATGGTGTAATCTCATTGTTTAAACACAAACAGAGTTTTATCTGTATTTGCCTGTCAGAGCTTACACTTCATGAACTAAATGTAAGGCAATTTGGACTTTGTTTTCAATTTAGACAATTTAATAAAACCATAAAAGCTAAATTTTGTTCAGTTCTGGCTGTCTAATTTCCCTGAATACACCCACTAATCTCTTTTAATCTCACAGAAAAAAGTGTTACCATACTTACTGTTTTCCTTCATACTAGATGGTCTAGTGTTGGTGTACATAGGAAACTAATTTACCCTTAACTTAGGAAACTAGCATGTCAGTACAGAAACTAAGATGCCGAAGTATACTCAAAATAAAACACAAGAGACAAACACACACACACACACACACACACAGACACACACACATCTTCTGTTTCAGGTGTTGCCTGAGGGAACAAATTCTGTCTGCTCTTGGTATCAAGAGAGCAGTGCAGCAGACTGTCTCTGGCACTGTTTTTGAGAGATGCTAAGTAATGCTGATGGGTAGCCTGGTAGAGGAGGGCCACTGAAGATTCACAGCGGTTCCTGCATAGGGACTAAGGTCAACTGGAACTCACAAAGACTAAGATAAAAACCAACATTAAAGAAATCAACAACAAAATTCAAAGTGCTTTGGGGATAATACAGTTTTTTTTAATTGGTTCTTTCTAATTGTTTTCGTTATTGCTTCTCCAAACCAGAGATTTAAATCATATCTATAATTCAAAGCAAAGCTGCCATTAAAACTGGTTTAAAAATGAATAGACTCATATACACTCTTCACCATTTTACTGTAAGGCAGAAAACCACTTCTATTGCTTTTTTCACTTTAACTGCTTAATATTCATAATTGTGTGAAGTGGTCATAATTTTACCCACATGAATCAACTGCCACGATCTTTAAAATGAAGCACGATGGACATGCTATGAGGTTGAAATATGAATTTTATTCATTTGAGTGTCCTTTCATGTGCAGAGCGATCTTCAAGGTACAGCCCTGACACACCCCTGCCTGCACAACACATCCCCACAACATGCGAGCAGCTAAGTCATTTATTGGGTTGCCAGGATTGATCAGTAGTTCACTGAATACCAGGGAACTCTGGCTCCCTGAAAGGACGGCATGGCTCCTCACAGGAGGCGAATTACATGTCATTAGCAAAGCTTTTTTCACATTTACACAAAGAAAGAAATTCCTTCATAACTAATAACTACAAATCTAACTGGTGCTATACAAAACTAAAAGGCTGGTTCGTTGCTCTTTGCTAGCTTTTGAGAGTGGAGCTGTCCGTTGCTGTTAAATGTTAGTTGTTACCCTTACGTATTAATGAACAAGGTGACATTGGGAGGGAAACACTATGAAATACAAGCTTTACACTAAGGGTTACCATCATGATAGTAGAGATCACAGATGTGTTTGTAAGGCTTGAGTCGGTTCCACCATCTGCACCTCAACCACGCCCCCCCTTTGTCACTCGCCCTCCCCAGAGTACTGACAGCTGTACCTTATTCCACTAATTGTCTAGGTTATTTACCCAGTCTTGCCGATTTCCCTAGCGCGAGGAATTGTTGACCTATGTCTGATTACAAAGCAGCTCAGATATCTGCTTTTCCCTTCGGGTGAATCAAGCATGGGTGGGATAATTGCTTGGAATCCCCCCTATTTTGCCCCTTGATTGCGGTTGCCCATACACACCACTTCCGTGCGGAGTATCACAATTTACAGAACATTTACAGCAGGATCAATGCAACCAAGTTGCCCCCGCACGGTCCCTGGGACTGCACGATCAACCTGCCTCCGGGGGCTTCCTTGCCTAAGAGCCGCATGTATCCTCTCATCTTGCCGGCGTCTCAGGTGATAGGATGCACGTTGAAGAGACATTGCAGTCTGGATTCATTTCGCCATCCTCCTTTCCTGTTGCTTCAGCGTTCTTTTTTGTGGAAAAGAAATATAGAGGACTGCATGCATGCATCGATAACTGAGGCCTGACAGAGGTCATGACTAAGTTCAGCTTCGCACTGGCCTTGATTTCTGCCACACTGGAGAAATTTAGGTCTGCATGTTTCTTCACCAAGCTCACCTGATCCGAATATAGGAGAGGGATATATAGAAGACCGCATTCATCATCACCCACAGTAATTATGAATACCTGGTTATGCCTTTTGGGTTCTCTAATAACCCCTCTGTGTTCCAATCCATCATGAACACCATCTTTCATGACATAAGATCTCTTATCATTTACATTGTTAACCTGCTCATTCACTCCTTTCCCCGAACACGTGTCCCATGTTCGTCAAGTGCCACAGTGTCTCTGAGACCAATGCCTGTTCTTTAAGGTGGAGAAGTATGTGTTCCATGTCCAACATCTTACCTTTTTAGGCTCCAGGTGTGGTCCAAATGGACCCATTGAAGATCACCACAGTGTCCGACTGGCCAGAGTCAAAAACCTAGAGGGAGTTGCAAAGGTTTCTTAGTTAATCTAACTTTTATTAGTGGTTCATCGGAAATCGTGGCTTTGCGGCTGCTCTCATGGCTTTTACCCATATAGCAATCAGCCGATTACCTGGATTGCTGAAGCACATGCCGCTTTCCAAAAGCTGAAGCAAGCTTTTGTCCAGGCACCAGTTCTCCACCAGCCTGATCCTCAACTGCCATTTTTCCTGGACATAGACGTAGCAGACATCGGTGAGGAAGCAGTGTATTCCCCAGGAAAAGTGATGCCAGTCCCGATTTGTACCTTTGCACTTTATTTTCACACAAAATATTGGTGACAGAGCATAATTATGATGCAAGTAACTGGGAACCACTAGCAATTAAGTTGTCTCTCGAGTGGAGATACTGGCCCAAGAGAGCTAAGCATCTCTTTCAAGTGCTCATGGACCACAAGAACCTCTGAATATGTGCATAATACCAAATGGCTGAAACCTCGGCAACCCAATGGGCCATGTTCTTTGCCCATTTTAGGTTCATGGTCACCTATCATCCGGAGGAGAACAATTCCAAGGCAGACACCTCTGCCAGAGGTTTGACCTGGACTGAAGCACCAGTAGACACCATCCGGCCCCGGACCTGTTTCATCACCCCAGTTAGACAAGAGCTGTCAGACAAAATCAAGCACGACTTCCCAAATGATCCTGCTCTACCCTCCTTACCTTCTAACTGACAATATATAACAGCCACCAGCTGGTCATAAACCATATAGTGGGTACAGTACCTTCGTCCCTGAGCTCTCGACACCTTGGCATACCGACAACCACAAAGCGAGTGCGTCGCTGCTTTTGGTGGTCATCAAAAGCTAAGGATATTTGAGATGATGTCTCATCATGTCAAGTCTGCTCCCAATCTAAGACGTCCTAAACACTCCCATCAGGCTAAGGGCAACCCCTACCTGTGCCCCAGAATCCCTGGTTTCACATCACGATAGACTTTGAGACTGACATGCAAAGTTGCAAGTTTGTACCATGATGCTGGTGGTCATTGATCGATTAACGATCAATTACCTCCTTCCGCTACCTAAGCTGCTGTCTGCTCCAAAGCCAAAGTCATCTTTCAGGACTTAAATTTTAAATTTTATATCATGCCAGAGGATATTGTCAGTGACTGGGGACTGCACTTCACGTCCAGGTTCTGAAGAGCATTTTGAGGCCAGATGGGGATCTCTCCAAGTTTCTTGTCTGGATGTCATCCCCACATGAATGGACAGTTACACCAGGAGATTGGAAAGTTAATCTGCTTGAACTGCCCTAATAATCAAGCAGACTAGAGTCAATGTCTCACCTGGGCTAAGTATGCGCAAAACTTCTTATACCATTCTTCACTTCATCTCCCCCCATTTCAGTGTAGGTACCAGCCCCCACCCTACCTGGACGATAGAGCCCAGTGACGAGCCCACTCTTGAGGACTGGTCTGAGGAGAGATCAGGTCTTGGAAGTAGTGCACATACTGTAAGTTGTCCTGTGCGGTACAACAACAGAGGTCAGCAACTGATCGACAACACCACCACACAACGCTCATCCTACCTGATCAGTGGGTATGGCTCCTAAGTCACAATGTTCAGTGTTTTCCGCCAGTGCTCTCCACAAATCCAGATGTCGGAGGAGCTGACTGTAGTACCTAGTGGATTCTTAATGGTTCAGCCCTGAGGAACAGTTTTAGAGCTCCAGCACCAGACATCCTAGACCCAACGGTGATTGCTGATTTTTGCTGTTAGCATCCTGAGCGCCCTGCATCTTAGCCTCATGAACACCCCCTGAAGCATCAGCCGTGGGCACCTGGATTTGTCCATGGGGAGGGGGGTACTGTATGGATTAAGTTGATTCCACCATCTCCCCGTTGTACTGACAGCAGTACCTTACTCCCCTGATTCTCTAGACTATTTAATAGGTTTAGCTGGTTTCCCCAGTGCAAGGAATAATTGACATATGTCCGATTACTGAGTGTCTCAGATCCCTGCTTTTTCCTGTGAGCTTAATTCTCCTCTTATGTAGTTTGTCGAGTGTGTTTCTCCTATTACTTTGCCTGGTGAATGTGTGCACCAATCCCCATCTCAGTGCAAGTGTGTATCCCAGATCTCTCATGTCTGCATGTGTTCCTGCCTAACCCTTTACCCTCAAGACTGAGTTTCTGAGTTTTCAACCTTTGCTCCTGTTTCTGACTATTACCGAAATTCAGGAACCTAGTTCCTGGGCCACCTTGATTGGGAACTTCTGTAGTTTCCGGTTACTTTTGTGTGTCACTTTTCCACTGGACAACAGGAACTGCATGGGGAATGCAAAAAACTTGTAGGTTAAAATTCACACGTAATTTTGCACAGAACTACACCGCCCCCCTGACTGGCAATGGAGAATTGTGTTTATAATTCATTAAATCTGGTCAGCAGATCAGTCTTTCGTCTTCCACAGAATAAAAATTTTATGCCACTAAAAAGAACTGGCGAGTTTCACTGCAGGCGATGTTAGATCGAAGAGCTATGGTTATTGATCAATTTTTCCAATACAAAAACATGAAGATGCAAACAAAAAAATATTCATTAATGCTTTTAATGTAATGGAGGTACAACAATAATTCCATCTGCTCAAGTTTTTGCTACACCACTTCTATCTCTTCTCCTTGCACTTCATCGTAAATGGATCTTCAGGCCTACTTCTAAGAACTTGTCCTAGCAGTGCTCTTCACACCACTTAATGTTTCCCGCTCTTTTTGATGGTCACCTGAGGTCATCCTCTGATTTATTAGGCACTGCCAGATAACATCATCTCTGGAATAAGAAAGTTACTTCTGCCCTCTAACTGGCTGGTTTTTAGTCATTACTAGTGACTCCTGCTTCAACTTGTTCTTGCGTACTGCTGTCTTAGAAACCTTGAGCCTGGAAGCAGCCTGCTGCTCAGCGTAGCCTTCTGCCAGCAGGACCAGGATTAAACCAGGATTTAATAATGTAGACTTTTTAAAAATATAAAGTTCTCTCTTAATTTTCCATAGCTGTGTGTGTGTGTGCGTGTGCATGCATGCATGCGTGTGTGTGCATTAATTAATCTAATAGTCCTTTAAAACTGTTCCAGTAACTATTTAAAAAGTTTTCATCTACAAAGCCTGATAAATTACCCTGTCATGGAAGCGATGATATTCCCTCTCATGGATTCTGCTTGGAACAGATAAAAGTGCCAAAGTTAGTAATGTGGAACCCCATTATTTCCAGGTTCAAACAGTGAGGCGTATTCTTACTCATCACTGTGAAATTACAACATTCTGTTACATAGAAAAATAAAATAGGATCACAGTAGGATGTCAAAGTTATCATTTGTAGTTCTTATGGAATATTTATTTGGCATGATAAACAGTATTATTCTAGTTATCATATCTATTATATAATAATATCATATCTACTATAATATTTAATATGTATATATCATATGTAGGAATGTTTTTGTGTATTTGCATACAAACAATGATGCAAGATGAATACATATGCAACCATATATATAATAATACATTTCAATGTTTATTACTATATTTAAAGAAAAATTTACATAAATCAAAGATCTATCATCATATGGAAATTAATAATTGAATTTAATAATATAATAATTGAAATTGTTTCAAAACTTTAAGGCTGTTAAATATTGGGAAATTACATAACTAAAAATTAGCTTATAATAAAATTGTGCATTGTTTTAAGTTTGCGTATATTTTTACAGACTAGGCAAGACCTGGTACATGGCTATTTAAAAATTGCAGAAAAACAATCCTATTCTTGAGAAAACTGCTTGGAATGTGTGCTTTTTATGTGTGTTTTAGTTTAATATTAATAGTTAATGTTTTTTATCATTAGTTAGGTAATTAGATAAGTTTAAAGTTAACCTATAGGTTTTAAGTTAATCCATTTGGTTAATATTGATATGATGAAGTTACCTTAACTGAAACATATCTGTAGGCTAAATAAATGGGATTATGGAAAGAAGAATATAAATATGGGGTATTGATTTACATTACCTGCACCTTCATAATGCATTCATAGAACATTCAGTACGCCTTCATAATGCATTCATAGAACATTCAGTGCATCTTCATAATGCATTCATAGAACATTCATAAGCAGCATGTAAATATATTATATGATAATAATATATGAAATAAATATATTATATGGTTAGAATTATATGTTGTTTGCAGAATGGAAAGTACGATAACTATACCCTATTTTAAAATGTGAAATGCCTCCATAAAAATAAAATCGTGTCCACTTTTCTAGTTCCCATCATCATCATCATTGTAAAAAAACACTCTTTCCAAGAACAGTGAACAAAGCAGTCCAAATAAGATAAAGTCATGTATACACACAAGTTCTGGCTATAAACAAAGCATGGGAAACCTTCACTGAAATACATCAGTCCAGCTGAAGAGGATAGCCAGACCTACTTTCTCCTTCTAAGGTTCAGCAAAAGGACTCACCATGACCAAATGTACCCCACAGCCCTGGGTAGCAATTTAATTGCTAGCTGCTAGCTTGTAAGGATTCAGCAAAAGAGAGCATGAACTTAAACCCATCCAAGAGGATCAAACTACATAGCAAACAGCACCCCCCTCCCCTTCAGAGTGTACGGATGATCTTCAAAGTAATTCAAAAACCATCCTTACATATGTACAACATGGACTCTGTGTTCTGGAGATTTCACAGTTGGTTCTGACGTCCCCTCTCTCCTGCATGTGGACTTTTCCCCATGTTTGCACAGGCAGGTTTCTTTCTGTGGCTAGAGAACATGATATCTCTAAATCGCCCCTAGTGTATGATTATGTGCTCTTTGATGGGTTGCTATACTGTACGGAGGTGTCTTCTGGCATATGCAATGAGATTCCTGGAATAGGTCGTGCAATGCTCACCAGGGTTGTCTAATGGATAGGCAGTATGTAATAATAATCGTAATCATACATTGAATTCGATTAATAATAAATTTATTATGGTAGCAGCAGCAGTAACAGTAGTCATTTTTGCACTAGTATTGAGAAGCTGTTTATGCCCAGAGATTCATGCATGATGAGTTTAGGTCCCCAGTCACTGTCATTGGTCTCAGTCTTCCTTCTTATTGCAGCTCAGCATAAACAACAGAAAACAGCAAAAAGAGGCTGTTGTTTATACATGCGCAGCGAAGTTTTATTTACTTAAGCATGGAGCGCTATTCGGCATCTTATTTTGTCAACGTTGATTGACAGAAAGTCACCAAATATGTTTTGCAAATCAAGTGGCTTCATCATCACTGAGAAATGTGAGAGAACACAGTGGTCTGAATTTAACTTCCTGTGATTCCATCGTCTGTGTCAAAGGCTGCCCTCAGACCTGACAGAAATGAAGCTGA
Organism: Hippopotamyrus pictus; assembly: GCA_026781145.1. Classification (NCBI taxonomy): domain Eukaryota; kingdom Metazoa; phylum Chordata; class Actinopteri; order Osteoglossiformes; family Mormyridae; genus Hippopotamyrus; species Hippopotamyrus pictus. The sequence goes on along the minus strand of JAODLC010000038.1, from coordinate 22,480,492 downwards.
AAATGTGAGTCATCCCTGCCCCGTCACAGATCTCCGCTGAAACCTCTAATCCTCCAAGCCAGGGAAATCTTCAGCAGTACGGCTTTGAGTGGAATCTGACAGATTTCTGTCTGGTTTCTTGACCACTTAGCTCATTGTTAGCAGATCAAACAAGTCTTAATAAGAAATTCGGTAATGACCACATTTACAAAGTCTGTTCTAGTCCTGGTTCATCAAGACAAATTTCTGTCTATATGAAACTATATGAATGCATTCTGAGTGTGCACTAAGAACTTAATGCACACTTGCCTCCAAGAGCTTCTAAACTGCATATACTAACTAGCACTATTTTTAAAAAGGTCTGGTAATCTCTAATTACTGCTAGGTTTCTGAGCAGACATCATGAGCAGCTGATAACTTGTGAAGGCAGTAAGGTTTTCAAAATAACCCAGGTCTCCAGCCCATGCTGTCTAGCTCGCAGTGTGATAAAATGCTTCTCTATTTCCTATCGAGACAAGAATGGACAAGCCCCCCCGACTGGCAAATATGGGGGTGGGGGTGCAGAAAGGCAATAGAAAAGACTGGAGAGAAGCTGGATTACTTTTGTTCAGCATTATCAGCCACTATATACAGTACATGTCATTAACCAATTGTTTTATTGGATTAGAATTACAGTAGAACCTTGGAACTCGACCGCTTCTCAACCAACTTGGACATTGACATGCTGGATTTTTTTCAACTTCAACTGAAATCTTGGAACTTGACCATTCCTGCTAAAACTTGTATGGGTCAAGACACGGTCGACCTCGGATGGGCCGTTCGAGAAAAAACCTAACCGCAACTCCGCAGAAAACTCGGAACATGATAAAAAAAAAATCACAGACCTACTGGGATGCTGATGCCTATGAATCGCTGTCAGTCTCACGGTGCCTCTCCACCGAGTGCGACACGAGAAAGCTGTGTTCCTGTGTTCCATGTGAATTTTTTTGTGCTTTATCTACAGTACATTTATGATACAGCAAACCAAAGAGGAAAGTAGTGACAGTAACTGTAGAACATAAAAAGGAAATTATAGGGAGACTTGAAGGTGCTGCACGTGTGTCTGCTCTCGCTTCGGAGTATGGGATTGTCCTGTATTTTTAAGTTTATCGCTTTTCTATGTGTGCTTTTTCATGTGTGTTTTAGTTTAATATTAATAGTTAATGCTTTTTATCATTAGTTAGGTAATTAGATAAGTTTAAATAGGCAATCATTTCTGGGTCAGGAACAGATTAAATTTATTTACATTATTTCTTATGGGGAAATGTGACTTGGACCTTAACCAAATCGCAACTCGACCAGCCTTCTGGAACGAATTAAGTTTGTGTTCCAAGGTACCACTCTATGTGCTTCAGTTCTTCCTCTGATTATTACTGCAACCACTGTTAGATTGTTTGAAAGAAGTAAAAAAAACTGGCTCAGTTTAAACTTAGCCTCAATGAAAATAAAAGAGAGGTTGTTGTGTTCGGTCAGCTAAGGCACTGGATAAGCTGGGCAGCTCTCTTGGAGATACGTCACTGGACTAAGCCAGCTGTTACTCCAAACCTTGGAGTGATTTTTGATAGTTCATTTAAATTTGACAAACAGATCAGCTCTGTCATCAAGACCAGCTTTTTTCAGCTAAGACTAGCCAAGGTAAAGGACTATTTACCAAGGAAAGATTTAGAGAAAGTCACTCATGCTTTCATCTCCTTGCACTTAGATTATTGTAATTTGTTGAATGAATGAGCGGTCCAAAAAAGATTTAATTACACGACTGTGTGTGTGTGTGTGTGTGTGTGTGTGTGTGTGTGCGTGTGTGTGTGTGTGTGTGTGTGTGTGTGTGTGTGTGTGTGTGTGCGTGTGTGTGTGTGTGTGTGTGTGTGTGTGTGTGCGTGTGTGTGTGTTATGGCATGACATTAGGTTTGAACATGCACACTTTAAGGACACAGATGTAACTGTTGTAAAGATTGTGTTATGAAACATTGCACCAAAATATGACTTTATCTGTCATTAAATAAAAAATAAAAAACCAAAATTAGTCTCAAACAAAAGACTTCCATGTGTTGCATTTTCATTCACATTGAAAGAAACTACACCAGGCTTCACAGACAGAACTGCATTGTTTCTATTTGTCAGATGGATGCATGGTTTATACGCTTGAAACCAATTAGATCAACACTATCCAATCATACACTATCTAATCATACACCATCCAATCATACACATCTACAATCAAGTTCATGACATCATGATAATTTGTGTTTTATTATCATCTTATTTCATTGAAAACTTTTGGTTGACAAATAATTGTCAGCATAGTTTTCGTCAACCAAAGTAATGCTGGTACAGCTGTCAGAACCCCAACCCCCCACCCAGTTTGGGCAACTGAAAAAGCTGAGTAGAGCCAACCAGGCCAACCACAAAACACTAGCAGCAACCAAGACCGACGAATGGTGGGCTCCTGCAGGCTCCCGTCAATTGTGTAAATTTGCGAATAGTAGCGACGGTTGAGCCCAATCAGAGAACTCGGTTTCACCGGCTAGCTCCACCTCCTTACTCAGCAAGCGAAATCGGCCAAAACAGCACCAACAGCAACTGGCTGTGTCTGATGGTGCCTCATACACCAGACCAACAAGCCATCAGCAGCTCACTGACGACCTGTCAGCCAACGATGGCCAGAAATCTGCTTGGTGTGTTTAAGGATTAAAATTCTATGTCTGCCCTGGAGTGGAGTGACTTCCCTCCAAGGTGTAGTACATGTCTAACGTTCTTCTTGGGATTGGTTCCAATAAGCAATTAATGGATGGATGGATGGATGGATGGATGGATGTTATGACATAGGCTTTACTGGATGGATGGATGAATGGATGGATGGATGGATGGATGGATGATATGACATGGGCTTTACTGGATGGATGGATGGATGGATGGATGTCATGTCATGGCCTTTAATGATGGATGGATGGATGTCATGAGCTTTCCTGGATGGATGGATGGATGGATGGATGTCATGACATGGGCTTTACCCAAATTGTGAAAGTTATATTTCTTAAAATATTAGTAACATTGTTACATCATCACATTATAGCCTATCATTTCATGTTAGTGTGCTTTATCTTTTAGACAGAATTTGTGCTAAGCTAGTTTTACTTGACTGAAAAGATATATGTGATTCTTTCTCCGGGTACATATTGATTGTACCCAGAGATATTTTTCTGGAAAACATTTTGTTTGATCTTGAATTTTTTTCACCTCTGAGAATAAAATATTTTCTTATTCCTTCTCAACTGCCCATTGCCTTCAACAAACTGAAGATTAAGTGGAGATGTAGGCCTCTTCTTGAGGAGTTATTTTCAATGAATATGTGCCGATTGATATTTGTTATGATTCCAGAGGACAAATGAAAACACCAAGGATATGTCATAAAATAAAATTGGAATTTTTAAATTGAATTGTCAGTGAAAATTAAACTGCTGGTAGTTTATCGTCTTAGTTATTGTACATGATGCATTGATCCATCGATTTTCAATAACCAGTTAACCAACCAGGGTCATGGTAACCCATGATCCACGGTCATTTGCTAGCAAACCAGTCAATCAAAAAGCTAAACACATTGTCTAGCAGTGTTTCTTGTAAAGGATTTTAATCTGATTTTTTAGAGAAGTAAAACATAAATAAATGTAAAATATTCAGTAAGGATAGTGTGATGGGGAAGGCTGGACGTCTGTGCCAAATAAAGTGTAATATGTTCAGGATATTATATCCATCTTATTCCTAGTTAGACTTTCTAGATTAAACAAGTATGGGGTTGGAGGATTTGGACTAAAGATAGGTATATGCTACAAGCCAAGCTGATCAGAGATCAGATTTAATAAGCAACTTATTAAAAATGTTTTCAATGAGAGTGAGAAAATATTAGTAAGGGACTCAATTAACTATATAAATGTATCATCCAGTATGCAAACTGATAGACAGTCTGCTGCATTACCATTCTGCCTTTTTAAGCACTTTGCCATCTCACCTATTAGAGGAATTCATGTCTCAGCTTTTAACCTTACAGGCTATATTGCAGGATTGATATAACGGAACCACTGGCATCACGTTACAATAAAATGGTCTCATTGATGTGTTATGACAAGTCAAAGCCAGCTCCTCCTACAGGAAGGTTTATAATTTTAGACAAGCCTACATTAATAAGATGACAGAGAATTTAAATTGAATTACCTGGGACAGTCCTTGAAGAGTTAGAGCTGCGAATGAGAAATGATGTAAATTCAAGGAAATGATTCTCTACACGGAGCACAACTCTATTAAGAAGGGGAAGAAATGGTCTTCTGTGTATAAATAAATTCTTATGAAATGGCTTTGGATAGAAAAAACAGTTAAGGAGAGTAATAGGGCAGAGCCCTAAAGCTGTGTACAACAGGGCTGAATAATAAAAAAAAGGACCAGAGCTTGTCAGTTCAGGTGCACAGAATAAAAGTCCAGACCAAGATTTTGTTTCAACCAACCAGTTGAGTACTCTGTGATTGTGACTGTTTATACTCAGTTGGTCGGTTGAAACAAAAGCTTGATCTGGACTTTTACTCTCCGGACTGGAATTACCCACCTCTAAAAAGGAAGCGCTACACGCCAGAAGAGTAGAAATAGAATTAAGAGCATAAAACAGAGTGATGCAAATGTGGTGTTTAGCATTGATCAGTAATGGGTCCATCTCTCTTCTAAGTGTCCACACAACCAGGCCAAAGGAATTAAACTTCTGAATATAAAAATTAAAACAAGCAATCATGAAGACAGTAAAATATTCATGCAGATTCAGATTGAATTCATAAGTGGCCTGACAACTCTCAAGATAACATTAATTGTAGACTTTATATTCCACGGAATGAGAATTTTGGCCTTCAGAGCAAATACAAACAAATGATGCTCTTTTTAAGGTTAGGTTATGGCGTCAAATTACTGGATTGGTAGAATCCTTTAAAAATGTGCTTTAACGGACAGTTTGCGTGAAGCGGTGATGTCACCGGCGGCCTGCGTGGAGATGGCGTCAGATGACGAGCTGTTTCACCCACCTCTGTGTCGTCACCAGCGTTGTAAAGCTGACTCCTGCTTGCTCTCTCAGGCCTGCCTGCACACCAGATTGTGTTTCCCAAATAAAACTGAGCAAAGTCTCTCTTCCATCTCCGCATCCTCTTGTCACATGGATATATTTAGCATCCCAAAAGAAGCCTTCTATCCGTCGCCCAACTGTTTATCCTTTCGGGGGCTTATCCCAGAATGCGTAGGGTACGAGGTGGGGGGACACTTTGGATGTGATGTCAGTCCATCGCAGGACACATCGATGTACACGCTCACACGTTCGCGAGTTAGAGATAACAATCCATTAATTGTGTCTCTTGAAACTGCAGGTAGACATCAGAACACCCTGACAAACAATGTGTGACACAGGGAAACATGCAAGCTGCACCCACACAGCAGAGAGGGCATTCAAACATCCCCAGTGCTCCTACTAAGCCAGCATGCTGCTTCTACAGCCACCTTTACAGAAACAAAACACATAAGCTATGAAATAAAATAGAACAGACAAGAGGCAGTTTGTGATCAGAAAGGCAATAGAATAAGGAGGAAAGTGGTTAAGGAGGTGTGTGTGTGTGTGTTTGCACTAGAGGAGTTTAATTAATTACATTTAATCAGAGCTTTAAGCTTGTTGCCTTACACTATGACATTTGATGAGCTACAATGGGGAGAGTTTATCATCATTTTTGTCGTTTATGCTGTTATGTTTTTAAAACAGTTTCATTGACAGTGGCGTGTACTACAGGAACCAATCAAGTGAGTGGGCAGCAGTGATCACGTTAGGCACGCACTAATGGGCAGTGGCGGCTGTGGGCAGTGGTGGCTTGATGGTTAGGGAAGCGCACTTGTAATTGGAAGATTGCAGGTTCGAATCCCCGACCACCAAGTCACCAGTGAGGTACCCTGAGCAAGGTACTGCCCCCAAGCACTGCTCCCCGGGCGCTGAATTAACTGCCCACTGCTATGTCACGGAAGTCACATATGGGTCAAATGCAGAGGTCACATTTTGCTGTGGTGTGTTGACAATGACCACTGATCACTAAATTCTAATGCTGGTGCTGGGATTGGCTGCAACGGCGCTTTGGTCAGCTTTGTTTTATAAACAGCTCTCGCTAATAATAATGATTTAATACTTGCATGTACCTTGAAGACGACCAACGTGACCACATCTTCTGTGGCTGGATGTTAGCTGCTGACCAAGATGAAACATTTCTCAGGATGTTGTCAAAGAATAGAATCGAATATTGATATTTTTTATGACATATACTTCCATTCTTAATATTAATTGAAAGTGCTTTTATTTGGTATGGGTGCATTCAGGCTTATTTTACACATCTGTGTGT
>JAODLC010000038.1:22461320-22473973 GCA_026781145.1 Hippopotamyrus pictus | reverse complement strand
AAAGGCAGTGGGGCACTGCTGCTACATTGGGAGTCCAGACTGAACTTCATGACTTGGTAAAATGAGACATTATAACAATAAGTGTCAGTTGAATAATGGAGGGAAATCCGGCAGGGCTCATTGTTCATCGTAATGGTCATTCTGATCGTAAGACGACTCCCTGCTTATCAATTCATGCCTCCTCCACACTACAGCAGTTCTCCATTGCCAGCCAATGTAGAGTCTGTTTTTTCGTTCACCATCACATCTTTCCAACCTATTAGCGCCTCGCTGCACGTCCAGAGACAACCTCCGCATTTCCGATTGGGACGCATTTGCATTTACAAATTGCGTTGCCTGTTCCGCTCTTTCATAATGAAGAGATTTTTTTTTGCTGTTCTGTAAGATGTCTCCCTACACAGGGATTTTCTCTGTCAGCTTTCCTGGTGTCCTATTTAAGATTTTCTCAGTCATGCTCGATGTATTAAGACTCTCCAAGACATTAGCCTGTTCACTCTTTTCTGCAAGGGATTATTCTCACAAGACATTCAATTTTTAATGAAAATGAGTGTTATATCCCAAAACCTGGAGAGGTGTCTTTCATTCAACTGTCTTTTTTTCTAATGGTTCAAACTTCCTTTACAAAACTAAGTACCAGTAAAAAGATGTGAAATGACCCTGAACCTAAAATTGTTGGGTCCCAAAGTTCTATCTATCTACCTACCTGCCTGCCTGACTGAACTGTCCCTTTAAAATCTCGATGCTTGCAGCAGTAACATACTGTTCCTTAATAATGAGCATATAATGATGTGCGGCATAGTGGCCGAGCAGATACCACTCTAGCCTCCCACCTCCAGTGTTGAGGTTCTACTCTTGACCCCAGTTATGCGTAAGTAGGGTTTGCAGGCTCTCCATGTGTTTACCCAGGTGTCCTCCAGGGACGCCACTTATCTCCCACAGTCGACAGGTACTTAAGTGAATGGCTGGTTCTTAACTCTGAGTGTGTGCTGTGCAGTGCACTGCTTTACCATCCTGTCTCATGTCCTCAGCTCTCTGGGATAGACCTCAGGTTCACCGTGGCTCTGTGCTAAGATGTCGGGCCGGCAGAGGGGCACGAATACCCTGGCAGATTATGGGGGCCACGCACTTCACAGGGTCCTTGAAAATGTAACGTTGAATGTAAAATTTGGCGGAAATCATGGTTACTTTTTGTCAGGGGCCCCAGAGTTTCCAGGTACCCCCAGGACTGGGTGGATAGATAAACTAAGGCTTTGACTGGAGTTCCCCAATTCTGGTCCTGGGGGGGCCAGTCTGCAGCACAGTTTTCAGAATTCCCTGCTCAAAAACACAGACTAAATCTGGCAATTAGCTAGTGAGCTGAATAAGGTCTGCTGGCGACTCGTCCTCCAAGCCCGGAATCGGGGAACCCTGACTTAGACGCTGCAGGTATTAAAATGTTTTACAATTTCTTGAAAGTTAAATGCCAGGTGACAAAGTTAATCTGTTCCTTACATTTGAAGAAGCCGTTACTGACACATGCCCAGTCTTTGCGATTTTTTATGATGTAACTTCATATAAAGATGTTATTACTGCAAGTCTTTAAATTGGCTGTCAGGATCTCTGATGCTGTAGTTTTCCATTTTAATTATGGGTGGGAAAGACTAATTCTACACTGTGACAGCCAGCTTGGAGCCGGATGGTGAGGGAAGCTTACAGGCTTTCTAGCGAGCGTCGTGCTTCTGGAGTGCGGAATCCTGAGAGGGAGGCTCCTCACCCTCTTGTGGCTGCTAAAGGGGTCAGTGCCGCCCAAAATGGCAGGACAAAACCACAAGACACTGCAAGTTTATTAATAAGGCAGTGAAAATGAAATCTGACCCATTCCCAGTCCTAATGGAACCTGCTTTAAACCAGTCCTGCTTCAGATTGAAATTATTAATAGGTCCTTTGGGCCCAGATCAAGCTGACAAGGGCCTTAATATCTGACCCCGACATTCCTCACTGCTTTAAAATGTCTTTACATCAAATGCCAGCCAGCAGGACACACTGCCAGCAGCTCCCTGCCTGCTAATTAGAAGTCAGAAAAACACCGATTACGCAGGTCTTATTTAAACACAGGCATATGAAACCAGCAGGGACTTTAAAGCCGTACGGAGCACCCAGAGACTTCAGTAATCTCCGTGTTTGGATTTCACAGTATTTGAGTAAATAAAATTTTTAAAGAAAATAATTTAAGTTTCATTTCTGCCCACTTACCTCCCACAATCCAATGATATGCAGCAATACGGCAATACGAGTGTGTGTGTCTGTGCCTGTGTGTGTGTGTGTGTGTGTGTGTGTGTCTGTGTGTGTGTGTGTGCCTGTGTGTGCCTGTGTATGTATGTGTCTGTGTGTGTGTGTCTGTGTGTGTGTGTCTGTCTGTGTGTGTGTGTCTGTGCGTGTCTGTGTCTGTTTGTGTGTGTGTGTGTGTGTGTGTGTGTGTGTGTGTGTATGAGAGCCTGTTCTTTAATTAGATGGCAGAAATGAAACTAGAAAGTCAAGCCAGAACCTTGGGTAGAATTATAATGCACTGCCTGTAGATGACTGGTTCACTTTCCATTAGTTATTTATGGTTATGTTCTTATTGGGTGAACACAAGCAGAGAATGACGGTGCAAAATAAGCCCACACTCCTTCAGTAACCAAAGGCTCATGGTGAGTTTTTGGCTATAGACATACTTTATATTTTGTATTATATTCCTATATTTAGCAGAAGGTTTTGTACAGAAAAGTGAGCTTCAGAGAGCAGGATCAGGCAGCCAGGTAACAGATTTGCTCTAACGCCCTCTGGTGAAATCACTCTGCCAGGACTGGGAATTGAACCCACAAACTTCGGATCACGAACACAACCTGCACAGCCAACTCTTGCCCTAACTTAAAGCTACGAAGCTGAAATACTAGAAGAACTGACAGAAGGAAAGCGTACGGGATGGAGCGCCCACTCAGAATCAAAGTTTAACAAATTTCAATATATACTAACATGCTAAGATGATGCCTGGAAGTGCCCTGACCCATGAAATATGAGACAGATCAAGGAATAATGTACAGCACATGCCACTTGCAGCAGGTCCTGCTGTATACGCTGGGGGATACCAGCCAAAATTGGTTCCACTACACAACAAATTAGTGGGACGTGTGACTGAGCTTGTAGAGCTGAAGGGGACTGAGTCAGAACTTATTACCGCTCTGCCGCCGGCGTCGGGGGACATTCCAGGTGTCATCTGGGAAGATGGGTTCTCAGGTTTTGACATGGGGCATTGGACTTGCCTGCTCTGATCATCGACCATCAATTTTTTTAGCACTTCGTTCTCGCCCATGGGCTCTACGGACGTCCTCACCTCTTGTCACCAGTGCTGAGGTCCTGTCAGGTCCTCAAACTGACTGTCAAACTTCTCTCAATCCTGACTGGACAAATGGTTGTTGAAAATGAATGGATAGATGGGTCAACTCTGGCCTTTTCATTCCTAACAGTGAATGAAAGGTGAAATGATTGTGTAAAGTCTCACATATCCGGGACACTGCCGACTGGCTACCAGAGCTCCCTGAGCAATAGTACTTCTTCTCCTTTTATTCAAGGGGTGTTCTGAAGCATTGTGCTCTGTACACCCACTACAGGAGTATTTTGCAAAAGGAATCTTGCTGCTCAGCAAACATCAGTCCATCTTCCTTAACCGCTTTTCGGGGTACCAGGCCACAGTGAGTTTGAAGCAGACAACATAAGGGACAAGACAGGATGTCAGTTCATGGCATGGCGCACACTCACAGGTTAATGCCTAATTCAGAGACACCTATTCACCTAAACAACGATGATTTTCGATTGTGGAAGAAAGCCCACACAAACATGGGAGAAGACAATACCTAGGATATTACCTACATAAGATGTTTTTCAGAACGGCTAATGGATACCGACTGTAAAATGATAGCTACACCAAAATTGTTTTACTTTTCTTCATTCCATTAGCATTCAAAATCAAGCTCACGTCTGGCAGACAAATGCCTTTTTATTTTATATGACAAATCTTGCATGTCTTAAATTATGAAAATGCATTTTTTACAGTTTGGAATTTTCTGCTATGAAAAAAACATTTGATCTTATATCAGCACCAGCGAGACACATTTCTAGTTTTCATCTGTTATTTGATGTTTTTAGAATATTAGAACTGTGACCCATTGCGCTAACAACGCTAAACGAGAGACTGCACCTAATGACGAGTCGGCTATATGAAGGAAAAACCTCAACTGATCACCAAGCTCACAATGAATAACATAAGAAAGGTGTGAATAATCAAATTTCAGTTGCTGTCCTCTTTCACGAGAGGTTATTTTGGTATATCTAAAGAGGATATTGCATCTCCTCTCTATATGAAAAAAGTCAAATAGGAAGAAGCAGCATGACGGTAAGTGATAACAATCCTGTGGACGAAAAAGGCCTGATGGGAACGTCTAAGCCCAGTTTAATAACTGGGCCGTCTAGCTGCTTTTGCTAAACAATAATGGCATTAGCACCTCATGCACTGTGTAGTTACAGAGATTTCCAGAAGGATCTGTCATAACACACCCAGCTGTGTAACATACAGCCTTTTAACCGCTGTCCTTCACCAAGAAAATTAAAGTCTCCCCACACACTCTATCTGCATTTTTTTTTTTTTTAATTTTAGACAGATTCCCAGCAGTTATTCTCTTCTTCAAGCACCTTTTAATGAGGTCTCATGACGACAAAACAATTTTACCCTTGAGATTTTGCTTCTCTTTTTTTTAGGCCTGAATTCCGAATGCGTCTTCTTCAGATGCCAGTGCATGACGCCCTGCTCAGGATGCACTTCACTGCGTCTCTATGCAGCTCCTATGGATGGCGAGGCGTCTGGTGACTCATGGCCAATAGCACGGGATTTGTCGGCCTTCAGCATGTGATGCTTGACCAGGTCTTCCATCAGGTCCCCTGGCATACAGGATGCCATCCTGTCACCGTATCCTCCTGACTTTCCATCTGTTCCCCGAGGCTGCAGTCACACTTATGTCTTCAGATGTGCTGATTTTGTCCCTTGGAGGACAACAGAGGGGGACTGAACACCGACAGAATAAAATGACGCCAGAGTCAGTGTCTGTAACATTGACCCCCCCAGCAGGTCCCCAGGATACAGCATTGAACTCTACCAGATATAACCAGCAGGGGAATGGCAAACCCCTCCCGCCCTGATGAAATGCTGTCTCTCATCTCAGAATATCCTCCCTGGATTTATGAGTTACAAACAAGTTTCTGTCTGCCTCGGTATTTCCAAGCATGCTACTGGTTCCCAAAAAAAAAACCCTATTAATCAGAATATCTTCTCTTGTGCTATAATTTGTTTATATTTCCAAAATGCAAAGTGTTTATTGTGGCAAAATTCAAATAGAAACTGCACCCTTGTTTTATCCAGAAGCCAAATGTCCCTATAGAAGACCTCAGCGACCTTCACTCACAGTGCTATTTTAGAAAAAAAAGATTAAGGGTAACACTATTCTACCTCCAATTATTACACATTGTACTTTCACATCCCTTTAAGCATAAAGATATGCTCAGTTATTATCGCAATTGAATAAGCAGACCAGTCCTGAAATCCAATGATTTTCATTCACACATACTGTAGACACACACACATGTACACACATACACACATACATAATCTAACCTATATTAGGCAATTAACATGTTTGCGAACCACTTTTCAGTGCTATTATTGACTGACATCTAGTCTGACCAGGATTTCTGCTCATAATTATAAAGGGCAGCATTCATAATGAACAACAAATTTGTAAATTTGGGGTTACTGCCTCAGGCTTACATACATGAGATGGATGTTTAGGTAGTGAAGGGGGCTTTTCTTTACTGAAAATGTCGAGGTTAGATCAATGATATATTAAATTCATCGTGAATAGAAGGCTGGATTTTATTTGGGTATGGTCCTTGAATAGGCTCATTCAAATAGCAAATATTTCTCTCAGCACATTAATCTGAAAACACATGCAACTACTGATCGGAGACTCATTTGCCTGTGTTCTAAGATCTCCTGCAGCATCAAGGCATGTTTACAAGACGGCTGTGTATTGTACTGGGTGATATTATCTGTTGACCTTTCATTTCCCCTCTAAAGGTTTCATTTTGCTTTAAAGATAGCTCGAACCTTCATCGCCTCTTGCTGGACCCCCCCACCCCCCCCAAATATCACAGAGCTGCTACATTCTGGGCTTTTAACCATTAACTACTGCGGTGCTTCACTGCAGAAATATGGAGGCTGCAAGAGAATTCATTGTTGATTCCAGAAAATCCCAGGTTGACACGGGGTTAATTCGGAAAAGTGCCCCCCCCCCACCCAAAAAAAAATGTCTTGGCATTCCGATTGAAAATAATGGCACAGACTCTCAATTTGTTCAGATTAAACATAGCCTATTCCCAAGCCAGCCATCGCTCCCTGTGTAAAGCGTTCCGCTTTGGGTGTGGGGGAGGCATCGGAGGAGAGAAAGAATCCAATAAGTCGTTGTCTGGGAAACAAAGTGCCAGATTTGCCAGAATTGAGTTATGTTTTAGTTTCACGCGCACACGGGAAGGCAGGGTGCTGGTCCTACGGGCCTGCTATATGGCATTTCTTGAGAATCCCTGTCGGTGAATGAGAAGTAACTATTTTCCCAGCATCACAATCGATACCTGGCTATAGTAATCTATAAGATATTAATAGATGGAAGCTGGCTGGACGTTATTTTCATTTGCTTTGGTGAAATGGCAGAAGTGTTTCCTGTGATGGACCATCTGCTGCTGGGGAGAAAATCATTTTAAAATATTGCAAGGGTGTATTTTTTGCGGGGGCCAGAAGACAAGAACAGCAAGACTCAAGTCTGGAATAATAAATAGGATAATAAACAGTGTTGCGTAACAGAATTTTAACATTCTTAAAATGTAGCTCCTCTGTGCATCGTATTCCTGCCTTTTCAAGGCAAATTGGGGCAATTACCTATGATTATGATGGTGGTAGGATAGCATCGATATACGACAACATCAGCATATACTTTGAGAAATGCATAGGACCGTATTCTACAGCATGTAGAAGGTTTTGGTGAAACGAAATTGCGTTTCTTTGTTCTTTGTTATCAAGAGAAACAAACAGCCTTACAAAGGCTGACCTGCAGCAATGTTTATGACACAGTACGTTCCACAGTAGAATGGTCAGTTAAAAAAAAAAAAAAAAAAACCTTAATTCTCCATTGTATTTGCAGTGTTTACTCCATTGAGCCATAGAAACACCTTCAGACTTCTGTTCTATAGGTCAGACCTGGGAAGGATAATCTCAGAGAGAGTTCCCTTCTGATTTAATCTACTCCCACCGGAGAACAATGCAGCAGTAAAATAGCGAAACTATTTCTTGTTCACTTATCACAATTTTATGGACAAATTTTGCTTTCCTTGTCTGCGTGCGCCTGTTTTGTCTTGGAATTGCAGTGCTGTGTACGTATATGACTAATCAGCGTTCATAAAAAAGATTTTACCTGGCAGCTACAGATAACAAATATTAGTCGCTATTTATGTGCTGTTTGTCATTTTCAAAGCACATTTGGCTTCTGTTGTTGCTGAGGAACGAATATGGAGAAATGGAATCATTGAATGTTTTATTAATAAAATGTTGCTTACAGTTGTCAAATATTTTGTCATCAGCACTTTGTTGCCGTCCATATATGTTTATTGTAATGTTTAAATTCCAGGAATTTCCTTAACTTCCAAGATGTAAGGAATTGTTAAAATGTAAAATAATCTTTTGCCTTAAACAAACTTGGCAGAAGCATAATTTCATAAGGTATCCATTCTATGGGATATGTTTAAGGTTTTGCTAAAGGGACCTTCTCGGAAAAGTGCCGGTCATATTTGATATCCCTGCTTCAGACAATGTTTTCTTTGTTGTTATGCTATTTCCCATCCATCTTAAACTGCTTATCTTAAACTGCCACAGGGGGTTGTGTTATTTTTTTTTCATTATTTTTTTTCCCTTGTGTTTTTACATGTGCAGTGCGTTTGACACCGAGGTCGGAAATCTTTTTGCATTGCTTGAAGCTTTTTTCTTCCTTTCTTGGCATTACTGCTCACTTTTGTGTAATATATGTCTCCACAGCACCATCTGCTGGCGACATATATATATATTTTTTTTTATTTATTTTATTTTTTTTTAAATGAACGTTTCAGTGTGAAATATCCTGTTTTTGTGTAATCATCGAATGGCTTATTTTTTTTTTTAATACAGCAACATATTTATTTGCCTCCAAGTGTTTTACTGCCTACCATTTTTCCTTTCATTTCTATTTTTTTCTGACAAGATTACAAAAATTTCTGTCTGGCTTTCATTCTGTCTGTAATTGAATAAAGCAACAACTTCGGATTTCATCTGCAGTGAATTAAGCACTCATCATATACCTCACAGTACCTCACAGTATGCCTCAAGTTAGAAAGAAGGCAGCTTCACTATCACACAGAATGCAGGTCTTCCTCTGCGCTCTAATGATGTGTTTATCACAGACAGTCTAAACTCATTGATATACTGCCTCATTTTCCCTTGGGAAAATTTGGATTATCAACTCAGGCACGTATCAATTAAAGTGTGGAAAACAGCAGGATCAATATGCGGCTGGGATAAAATTGTTCCTAGGTGCAATGCTGAGGTCAAAAGGGCACCTGAGCTAGCACCGCAAGCCAGTCCTGTTCGAAGGATTGATCATCCTGGGAAGCGAAACACATAAGACAGAAGCCTCCCTAGAATGTATAGTGCAACACTAACAACTACTCTTGTGTGCATGACTGAAGCCAAACACTGACTGAAGCTCATAACATCAGAACAGAAAAAACAAGATAGAAAAAAACTATAAAAACACGTCAAATTTACTGTGGAGCCATGATCCCTGTCCACCTCTCCACCAATTTCCTCCCTGTGATTTTGATGCTTGTTATTTGTAGAGATCGGTGCATTAATTTCCATTCAGCTTCCTGATGAGCAAGGCCTCGCACAGATGACAGCAGCTGCAGTGCGATGCGGAATAGTGTACATCATTGTGCATGATGCAAAATATTAAGTGACAAAATGAAGCATTATTTGCAAAAATATAGTCCATGAGGCATCACTAGGCGAGTAATGGAAGCAACAAGGAAGTTCGGGACATTATGCACTGTCTAAGGTGTAATTATAATCTGCATGTATTTCACGGTGGCACATCGCGCCTGCCAAACCTCGACGTATCTCAGAATGGAAATGAAATGCCCACACGGGTGACTTATGACTCAGCGGGCCCCGAGCGTTAGCTGTGCATCATCACTGGTCAGATGACGTCAATAAAACAGGTGGACAGCAGGACGGGTCCAGATACCTGAAGGTCAAATTCCCAGCAAGGATCCTACTGATGTAACCTTGATTAAGATGTTAAATTCAAACACTAAATTATCCAGCTGTTTAAATGGGCAAAGCTGCCTAGCATAAAAGCTTTAGTTCAAAAGCCCATTAACGGCAACAGTAATAATGATAAGGCGTTCTGGCTCTGAAGAATATTTCTGTGTGGTTTGCTCAGGAAACACAAGACAAATGCTATAAATTACTGCACATTACGGGGCTGTGTTTCACAGACCGATGTGCAACCTGAGAAAGGACTCCAGAACACACAAGTAAAACAGTTAATGTTTCAACCTTTTAATTTAAGCTATTGCTTTATCTTCTCCTTCTCCCACTTTTCCCAATTACTTTAAAGCATAAAAAGCCCCAGCAAATGTGCAGAGCAATAAATTATCACTTAATTAGGGTCAGTAGCAGCAGAAGAATGTCAGCCCAAGTTTGTTTCACTCTCGTGACACATTTCATCACTGAAGGCTCAGCACTAATTGGTTTTTGCCCGTTTGTGTGAATGGAACATTCCCGATTCTGAGGAGTAGAACAAAGCTCGCCCTCATCAAGACATTTCATCCAGGTGGCCAACGAAATCGACCAAAACTTTTGAAGCGTTCACTCTTTAGAGTATCTCTAAATCACAGCAGGTCACAGAAGAAAAAAGGTCTAAATGAACCCACTTCTAGGTTGTCAAAGAGAAAGAGATGAGGTCTTATGAAAGGATTACATCATTTGTCTTTTGGGTCAGCTCTTTACTTTCAATGTTACGGCAGTTTATCTATCGAAAAATTGGTAAGAGGTATGGGACTCAGTTGGCAGGTACAACGTCCTTGCTCTTTATAAGCAGTCAAGGTTAAAACGTAGTGATCAGGATCAGCGTTAAAGCCTGGATACACCCAGTTCACAAGGTTTTACAGTTTAGTAGGCTGTACGAATTATTAACAATGTTTTGCAACTGTTATTGACTTTGGTCACAACCAAATGAAGGAATCTGAAATAAGAACAACATGAGGGCTCAACCTACAAGCACACGGCTGCTTGATTAAGTGGAATAAGATTTAATTACTTGGCAGGTTACCTCTCACCAACTGTCACACTGCTACAAAGGAGTGCATCGTTCTATCAACTCAACTTTGCGACTTTCAACTGCCAGCAAACTCACACGGTTTAATTTCCCGTAAATAGGAACAGTTTGGAAAAGATTCACTTGCAGACCACGATCTTTGGTAGTGACAGAGAGCCGGAGCATTTTCTCTGAAGGGCGCCGGGGGGGTGTGGGGGGTTCTCCTACAGGTTCCACCGCAAACAGGTGAAATTAGCACTTGGGCCAGAGAATAATGGATGGGCTTGCAGAAGCTGACTCCCAGGGGAGGACCGGGCTGACAAGCAGGGAAGGAGTTCACATTCCAAGAGGCTTTTAACATTTTACTTAGCAGGCAGGAGAAGCATCATTGGGGCCAATCAATCACTCTCCTTGCATCATTTGAGGACGACAGCTCATGTGGTTTATATCTGTGACGACATTATTCATCAACGTGATTCTCACTAATCTGTGGAATAAATATGGGGCAGACTGCAACAAAACCTGCCGCGTTGTTACATTGTTTTCGCATTCAGTACACCGGCTGGAAGATAAATTTCATTAGCCATGTATAAAACATTTCGGCCAATTTAGGTGTAACTATCACCTTGTACAAACAAATTTGCTGTGATAATATAATCTTACAGGACTCAGATGTCTGTCGGTTTACACAGAATCTGAATAAAGGGTCAATGTAATCCACACCAATAATATTTTACTTTGTTATCAGATACTTGGCAATCAGATTCTCAAACCATTTGCTTAGTTGTATTTGTAGACTGTTTCCATATGTACATGTGATATTCTGGAGACAAGAAAAAAAAATTAGGTTATTATAGATTACGGGCCTTGCTGAATCCCAGAGTATCCTCCACAGATTTATAAAACAAATGATAAATCCTTTATATGCCATTAGCACAAATACAGGCACACTGGAATTCTTCTCCTTGCCTACCCTATCTTCTTCTTGAGGGCCACAGCACAGGGTTAGCCAATGTGCTCCTGGATTTTGGAATCTCTGATCTTGTCCCTTACCCACCAAATCCTGAGATACGTCTTCTTAGCGCCACTTCGCATATATTTAAAGTTCGACCTCATGTAATTAATTATATTATTCATATATTTTACATATTGCAAATTTTATTACTTTGTATCACAATGTTGTACCGGAAAACCGGTGTGGAAGATGGATGGATAGATATTTTGTTAGTTAGTCTGTTTAATTACCTCTTTATTTTCTAATTAAGTAAATTTAATTCCCCACACTAAGCAAGCGTTTCCCATCTGAGTAATCAGAAGCAGGGAGGTATACATTAATCTGATTCTCTGCTCAGTTTCAGTTTTCGGACTGTGATTACCTCCAGTGAAAATCACCCGCAGAACGTTGCTTTCTTCTCATTTTTCAACAAAAATCTATTTTCATTTAAGCAGAGTTGGAGCCCTCTTATCTCCTTCAGTTTATTTGGAGAATCCATCCAAACAGCCAAGAAATGCGTTCAGCCAGATGTCGCCATGTGTCTGCGTGCGGACCAAAAATGTCGTTTAGATATAAGCATTCACTTTATACTCAAAATGTAGTAGATTTTACTAAAATTGTAAAACACAAGTTATTGACTAGCTCTTAACTAAAGAAATCGGCACCTGCTTCATTTCAGTGTTACAGTGTATGGTTTGTGATAAGGCTTCCAGGCGTGGTTGTCCTGGAGATGTAGTTAGGTCTGGAAATGCGACTTGGGCCATAGCTCCTCCCGGTGGAGCAGAGTGGTAATAGAATTTAAATTAAATTAATGCTCAGACTGTAAGACTGGTTCCAGCTGGTGAACGATACTGTATGACATGGTGTGACATGGCTGCAGAGAGACTGGCTGGGTGCAGTGGCGGAGATGGACCTGATGGCGGAGAGGAACAGGACAAGGCTTCAGCACAAGGCCTTGGAAGGACTATCGCTGTGTGTGGGGGGTGTGGGGGGACCAAGCTCAGCCTCCCCCACTACATAATATCAATGACATGAAGGTTTAATAAATCTTTATGTACTGTTGCACATAGCTCATCATTTTTCAGTTAGCATATTTCTCACTCTAATTGCACGAATGAGGTTGTTAATTAGTAGCTGTGAAAATGCAATTGTATTGCTCTGTCTCCAGGGAGAAACATCTGATGGTATATATA
>JAODLC010000038.1:22406387-22428009 GCA_026781145.1 Hippopotamyrus pictus | reverse complement strand
CCAGTTTACTGTATGTATTGGTGTCAATATCATTAATGTAAATTAGGAACAATAGTGGTCCTAAAATTGAACCCTGCTGTACCCCATTATGAATGCAGGCCCACTGTGACATTGTGCCTCTAATAAGTACTTACTGTGTCCAGTCTGTTAACCAGTTATCGATCCAAGCTGCTACAGTTCCTAAAATCCCTGCAGCTTTGATCTTAAGCAAGAGCCGTTTGTGGGGGACAACATCAAAGGCTTTCTGGAAATCTAAGTAGATCACGTCGTAGGCCTTTTTGTGATCAATTTCACTTGTAGCTTCCTCAAAGAACTCAAGTAGATTCGTTAAACAGGACCTACCTCTCCTAAATCCATGTTGGCTATCCCTCAGAATGTTATTTGAGTCCAGATAATCTGCCATTTTCACTTGGATTATAGCTTCCATTATTTTTGCAGTAATGCTAGTTAAACTGATTGGCCTATAATTTGCTGGATTACTTCTATCCCCTTTTTTGAATATGTGTGTTATATTAGCATGCTTCCAATCAGAAGGTACCACACCAGTAGATAAGGATTTCTGAAATAGTAAAGTTAAAGGTTGGCTAATACTGTAGTATCCCTCATCTCTTTTAAAATTATAGGTAGGATGCCATCAGGGCCCTGCGATTAATTTATTTTGAGTTTAGCTTGGCTTTGTACCACATCAGCCTCAGTTATTCATATGTTGGTCATAGACGACACTGTATTCGTACTAAATGGTGGTAAGTTACTTGTGTCCTCTACTGTGAACACCCGTGTAAAATAATCATTAAACTAATTTATTGTCATCCTTAGCTTTCAATGCAATCTTTCTTTCTACATTCCTCTTGGAGAGTCTAATGTTATTTTTTAACTCAACCTGTAGATTTAGATACTCCTGTTTTATTTTGAAATGATTAGTTATTTTCCATTTGTGGAAGAGAGCCCTTTTCCTCCTGACTTTATTCTTAATTTCTATCGTAAACCACCTTGGTTGCAGTTTCCTAGATTTAGTTTTGCTGAAAACAGGTATGACGTCCTCTTGCACTTGCAACAATGTGCTTTTAAAAAATTCCCAAGCCTCTTCAATCGTTTTGCTATTTAACTCCATCCAGTTTACAGTTTCTAGTTTCAGTCAAAGTTAGCCTTCCTAACATTGTATACTTTTGTTTTGGACTTTGACAAAATAGTCTTGAAACATATCTATTAGTTAAGTTCTCCCCAAATGAGGTGGATGGGCCAAATGGCCTCCTCTCTTTTGTAAATGTCTTATGTTCTTAGCTCCCAATGCTGGTAGCTTCCAAAAGTATAAAAAATTGGCATATCTAGGATAAGCAAAAACTGTAAGTATTTTTTTTTTGCGCTGGGCATCGTGGCTAGCTTGTGCACTGGTACTGTGAGTGCTGGCCATAGTGGAGGCAGAGCATCAATGTTCTTCCCAGTTGATTTGGGTTTCGCCAGGGGTGTGTCAAAGTACAATAACTCCCGTTTCCACTCCATTGAACAGGTATTTGTGACAATGTTTAGAGTAAAATTTGGTCTTGTTCTATATTGATTGACTGTGCGGGTGTGTGTGTTAATGCGCTTTGGAGTTTTTGGAGCCAGTGTTATCTTAAAGTAAAACAAAGGAAAACGGACATTAAGAAAATAAGAAATTTACAAACAATGTAAACTGAAAAAAAGGGTAACTATTTACCAAACAAAAACATGTTGGACGTTGATCTGGGAAAAGTATTACCACACCACCGACGTCTTTTACTTTGTGTAACCACAGTATGTCATCTTTTAAAAGCTGTTATGGTTATGAGCTGTAGCTGTTTCTTTATCGCCACTTACGTGCCTAACACTTATGTGATTTGCTAAAACAGTTGCATCTGGCGTGCTCCGATAACTTAATTTATAATCATAAAGATATGCCGAAATCATGCAGATTACTAACTTTTCAGTATCACAATACGCATCTCAATATTTTAGGCATACTACTATAATCTGATTATCGAATCGTGGGTGAATATAATGTCCTTATAGTTCCGAAATGCCTGTGTCCATTATCTAAAGTCCTTCAGTGACATACAGTTTGTGGTTGTCAATATAAAATTAACTGAAATTAAACGGTCAAGTTGATTTTCTGCTGGAAAATTTAGAATAATATTCTAAAATCGTTTAGAATAAGCGACCAATCGGTAAAATAGTTGATAGATTAATCAGTAGAAAAATAGTCGTTAGTGGCAGCCCTTACACACACACACACACTGAGGACCCACAATATAATAACAGACAAACACGTATTTAGCCGATGCTTTTATCCAAAGTGGTGTACATTTTTGAGAAAGCAAGCTCAGCTAGTCCTTCGAGCACCTGCATGGTGTCTCCTGGTGGCTTTCCGGATGGTGACCTCCGGATCACAGGCTCAGCAGCCTAACCCGCTGAGCCACACGCTGCCCCCTATAGACTGCCACTGTTTATTACAGTTACTTGCCATGTACATGTACTGTACAGTGTTTTTTTGTCTTTGCTCCCCAGAAATACCTTATTCTTAATGATGATGGTTTTATTATTTACCGTATCAGTTATAATGCTACAGTGACTTCGGGTCATGCCCTGATCAGCTGAATTCAGGCACAGACAGGTAATAAAATTACCCCCCCTCAAACTAACGGAAATGGGTTAAATCTGTTGTTGACCCTTGTGTCCCTTGGCACTTGTTTGACTTTCGACACAAATTGCACAATCTGGTAACAAAATGTGCATCTTTATCGGGGCCAGTTCCCAACAGTTGTCCTTTTCTGGTCTTTTGACAGCATTTGCAGAGGCAGTAATAACCCTGTTAGTGCTAACAGGCTAACAGCAAGGCTGACGGGATGCACCAGAAGCTTCTTTGTAGTCAGGTGTTTTTCTTCTTTTTTGAAGCTAGCTCACCATTTTCTGTTCCCTGTAATTACTTTCCAGTTTCATTTACCTGAGTGTGTCTGCTTTTGGCTTGCTCTTTCTGACAGCAGAAAATCCCTGAAAATGTTTGAAAAATACAAGAAAATGTCTCGTGGGATTTTCTCGCTCATAAAGATTAAACTACTGGTTCAGGTTGTGTTTGATTCACCTTCCTGCCACAGAATGTAAACATCTTAATCTTCGCCTGTTTCTTTCACCTATTATACATTCCTTGTGTCATCTTTGGTGAAAGCAGTGATTTTTTTTCCCCTTCATTTTCAGTGATGCACTCAGTGCAAATATTACATAAAATTGTTTTAAAAGAACATTTAAAAATGTTTTTAAAAGCATTTACCCTCCTCTGCCCCTTCCATGTCTGGTAGTGCCCTGACCGCTGCAAGGCCAGGAATGCATTTCAAACTGTGCGTTTTTAACCCCAGATGATTTTAATTTTGGCTGAACCTTCAGAATTGAAGTCAGAATTATTTTGTTTGTGCTTTAAAACTGTACTTATGACTTTACTCCATTGCATGCCAAGAAAGAACGTGTCAAGCTCGTTCTGGATTATTACTGCATGCTTTAATATTCTGCACTCCAAGCTGAAAAAGAAAGAAGTCATTCTGGGACGGGGGGCATGTTCGGGGATCCTATTGCTGCAGGCCCTGTGGGTGCAGCTCCGGCTGGGGCTCCAAGCTGTTCGGCTGTAAATCCTCACCTTCCTTTTGTGTGCAGCTGAGCGCTGACCAGGTAAGGCACTGCTGTATGTGAGAGTGAGGGCTCCCCCCCAGGCAGCATAATTTGCTGGATTACTTCTATCCCCTTTTTTGAATATGGGTGTTATATTACAGTAGCATGCTTCCAATCAGAAGGTACCACAGCAGCAGATAAGGATTTCTGAAATAGTAAAGTTAATAGTTGGCTAATAGTATCCCTCATCTCTTTTAAGACTATAGGTAGGATGCCATCAGGGCCCTGCGATTTATTTATTTTGAGTTTGCACTTGTCTACCACCAATCGGAAATAAGAGATCCCCCCCCCCACCACAAGGGCATCCCAGTGTCCCAGTTTTTACTCTTTCTGCTCCCGATTGACCTCAGGTGCAAGTCTGTTACATGTGCAGCCTGCAGAAGCACTAAGATGTGATATCGTGTAATGTGCTTGTTTTTTATTTTTGCCGTTCGTCACTTGAGTTGCAGCCCGTGTGAATTTCTCTACCTTGCTGGCCCAAGTCATTTCAGCTTTGCTTGATTCACACTTGAGGTCATGTTATTGATGAGAGTTAATTAATAACATTGTATATGTAAAAATTTTAGATCAAGCCAGTTTTATTCTAAATTCTTATTCAATTGTTTTTCAGTTTTAGCTGTATGGATGAATCGGATTGCCAAGCTAAAATATGCCAATTAATTCCTGTGAATATTATTGTGTATGATCAGGACTCCTGTTCTGTTGCTTAAACATAAAAAATTGGAATGGAAAGCAAACAAATTTTGTAATTTTGTTTAAGTTAGATATGGCTCCTACGTCACCGTCAGCGGTGCCTTTTAATTTTGTAACATGAGACCTCTGGTGGCCATATTTGTCTATTGCAATTTGATTCTCATGATGAGGCAAACCTAACGCTTCCATGCATTACAAAATTTTTGGTCTTACCAGACGGCATTGCTTTAAAGATTTGCATATTACCTGGATCAAAGGAGACCTACCGGAATTGAATTACCCCTCATCTCCCAAAATGCCCCCCCACTCCCCCTCCTGACAAGATGTATTTGGGCAACATTAAATTCCTGTACAGTGAAGTCATTGATTCTATGCTTTGTAATAAGTGAGAAATGACTGATGGAATGATCTGGAACACAGTGACTGATTGACCCTTTTCTGTTTTCTCTTTCTCAGTCACTACAGATTTTAAGGTGCTAAAAATTCCAATAACTAATATCAGCTGAAAAAATTTAATATGCTCAAAAATATTTTTATTTAAGCAATGTTTTACTGACTGATGTAATTTAGATTCTGAAATTCAAATGACAAATTTAAAGTCTTAAAAAATCTTAAAAGCTACATATAAGAATTCCTGTATAACTTAGTCTTAAATAATATGAACTTTCACAATGTTGAACTCAGAAGAGAGCAAATTTAATCCCAAGGGTATCAAACTATAAATGAAGGAAACACCTTCCTGAATTTCCTGCAGTCAGAGGGCTCCTTTGCACCTCGTCAATGTTTAGAGACGGGGTTTTTCCACTTATGCTGAGAAATTTGAGGAACCATAATATCTAATACTGTATATTGGTACATCCCATTTGTTAAGATATGTGATTCTCCAGGCTTGCTGGTGAAGCTGAATTCTGTACTTTAATGAGTTGCTTCAGTGCTGGTGAGCTGAACATTTTTGCTTCAGCTATTTGCATCGTCAGACTCTTTTCATATGCTAGCATGCAAGCTGAAGTGTAATAGATTTTATTGTCAAGGTAAACATCCAAATAGCTCATCTGCCAGGGATCATGACTGATAAGTACAGTCAGCTTGTTTTGAATCATTTCAGACCTGCATGTCTGTACAACTGCAGTAGTGTTGTGCATAATGTGTGCTGTTTTGTGTTTGCGCTACCAGGGTGAACAAAGACTGCTGTTTCCAGAGGAGACATTTTATATCTACAGTACATATATGGTTGCTGGGCTCTCTGTCCCCTTTTGTGGATGCTTTCAGCCAAGCATTGGTTTGGTGTCCTGTTGGTGTCCATGTCGCAGGGTGGCGAATACCATCTCGCGGTTCCCACACGCTCCCTTTGGAAATTCACACGGTTGCAAGTTTTTCCCACTGTTTTTTCTGTAAAGTCATTTACGATTGTCTCCATTCATTCATCCAATTCATATTTGGTCCATTAAAATTAATCAAAAATTGTATTTGAGATTTGGTCAGCAATGTCTGAATTCTTTAATTCATTGGACCAATGAGATGGTCATCAGGTGCCACCCCTTTGATTATTTGATTACTGCATGAGTACTGAAAGTACTTGGAAGAAATACATCTTCAGGGGCTTGTTTGTGTGAAGGAGACTGGTTGTGCTGGATTTAGAAACTATCAGATCGTGTTGGAACACATGAATGTTTATCTTGATGATAGATGGGGAGGCGAGAAGGTCAACGGACTTCTAACCCACTTCAGCAACTAAGCCCAGCTACCCAGCTACCCAGCTACCCATCCCTGCACCTAACCAGGTGAATGGAATGGAAACCAGTTTACCTGTCCTGGCTGGACTTCCTTGGCAGGGCTGGGGCCCAGTCCAGGTTCTGGCGTTTGAGCAGTACATACAGGATAGCCCTCATTTATTCTTGAAAGCACATACAATAGCGTAGACGCAGAAGAATGTGGGTTTTGTTCAGTTAAATTGCATGATGTGCTGGCGTCCCATCCAGGGTGTTCCCTGCTGTGTGTTCTGTGCTGGATAAATGGCTGCAGAAACATTAGACTGAAGAATGTTAGTACTTTAAAATAAAAAGAGAGCTGTTAAGTAGGCAGATAAAGGATTTAAAATGGACATGACTGAAACTCATAATTATCATTTCTCATCCCACGCAGTTCTGTGATATATATGCCATCCAAATAATATTCCTTTTCATTTGGAGCAGTGTCAGCAGGGGTGCCTTGTGGGGAGGGTCAGTTAGTTTTCTTCTGTCGAGAAGGGGGGAACGGCAGCACCTTTGGTCAGCACCCCCATCCCCCCCACACACTTCCCTGCATATTTCTCTTCACCCCTAGGTGGGGCTATTTCACTGCACTAATCGTGGTCTGGGACCTGTATGTGTTGAATGACCGTCGCAGGTTGTGGCCTGCTGTGCAGGAACAGCATGTTTGTCTGTAAAGGCTGAGCCTAGCAGTCTGAGTCATGCAGTCTCAGTTGAAGTCATCGAAGGGCACTGTGAAGACCCAAGAATAAGGCACTCGGTGGACAGAAAGAAGCTCCCATAACCTTCGTTCCACTGCAGAAACTGACTCGGGTAATTATAGTCTTGCTTCAGTGAATAGTGATATTCCTCAACTGCTTGAGAGAGAAACAGGAGTGAAGGATCATCCAGAGGCAGCAGTCAGGGTGCCTCTCAGGACTTTCACTTAGGCTGCTCATGTTCAGACTGAGAGTAGAGACCCATGCAGAATCTACGTGCTCCTGTGCAGCCCGGGGTCTGAATCAACCCCCCCCCCCCCCCCAGCCTTTTGTGTGAAGCCGCTGTGATATCCATGGGCCACCACAGCGTACCACCAGGGGGGAGGATCTGTACAAGGATGTTCCGAAGAGCTCGTGTTACGCATTGTGCACGTCACTGCAGGCATTGTGCACGTCACTGCAGGCATCGTGCACGTCACTGCAGACATTGTGTAAATGTTCAAATCAGCAGCTGGGAAGTGCAGAGTGAGGTTTTCTGTACAGTGGGGGCAATATTTAAAATGTTTAACATTCATATAAAAGGTAAAAACTTTCTGTGTGTGTGTGTGTGTGTGCGTGCGTAAAAAGTGTAATTTAGTCTATTTTTCCCCATATTTTCATATGAACAAACAGAGAGAATGAAGTATTGAAGTTTTGTATACTGCCACTGTAACATTTTTGAATACTTGGAAGTTTTGTTTTGCAGTGCCACATACAAAAGAAAAATGATTACACAAAGAATTAAAGAAAATGGCAAACACCACCACTGTAATAAAAACAGATCAAATGTTCGACGCAACAGAATATCCACCCTTTGTGATGAGTCCTGGGAATGACCCTTCATGAGCCTGGGGTGTTTGGGGATGAATCCCCGAGTAGCTCAGATGTTTTAATGACCATGGCCTCAGTCTGAGACCCCTCAGACTGATTAGGTCTCTGCGCTGGCCCTGCATGTGTTAAGATCCTAGCAGTAGTCCTACAGCCGCTGAAATCTCTCACCATTTTATTACTTAAAGACTTTGGGTATTTATTTCTCTGAATGTTCACTCTGGCACTGGTGGAAAAGTGCCCACAAAAGATCTACCCTAATTGACTGTAACCTTTTTATCAATTTCATTGCAAATTAGTTTCATGGGGTTAATGTTTTGGTTGCAGGAAGGGCCTTTTTCTTATAGATGAAGTTTAAACTGCAAGGTATGTAAGACCCATTGGATCAAATAATAATGGTATGGAGCAGAATGAATTGATTGATGGATATCAGTGTAATTGTACTTGTTTCTCAGCCAGACTCGGAAACCTTGCTTCCTAAGTGCCAGTGAGAACGTGAGCCACTGTTAAGTGGGATTTTAATGCATGATTGTTGGGCCACAGGAAGCCATGATGAACTGCAAGAATGACATGCTGTTTTGGCAGTGTGACCTTAATGCTTTTTTGTTTTTTAAGTTGGACAAATGACCCCCCCACCTGGAGGTTTGCGCAGACCATCTATGCTGTGATTTGGGGTTGATCTCCAGTCTGGCAAGGCTTTTTACAGTCTCTGCCACTCCCTGTATCCTCGCAGCAGGAGGAAACTGGACGGCTTAACATCTCCTGCCAGCTGTCTACTCAAACAAGATGTCAGGCTTGCAGGCCGTTTACAGAAACAAGATGACGGTGCCTGTGAATTGTGATTTCACAGATTTGTGGGTTTACATTTTGCATGCCTTTTCCAGGCACACTGATTATGAATTAAATCAGTAAATGCAGGCTTTGTGTTACACCCTCCCCCGTCAAGCTCACTGAATTTTACCTGCAAGATACAGCAAAATAGTGTTTCACTGGAAAATGCTATCGAAATACTGTGTAGCATGACACAATGTCCAGACGGTATGAAGAATTAAATCAACTAAATGTTGAAATGCATTGGTGTGAAGAACTATAGCCATGTTACTCTGATATTCGGGGTCTTCAGCTTTGAGTTGGCTAATTGGGCTTCTGTTTCCTTACAGAAATATTCAAGAACCTCATCAGGCAGGCAGAGAATTACACCAACTCGCTGTTTAACGGCACCTACCAGAATATCGCCCCAGAAACCAAGGGCCCCCTCAGGGAGCTTTTCACCGACATTGGCCTGTTTGTGTTGGGCTCTGAGCTTGACATGGAGGTCAGCGTCTACCGTTTCTTTGATGGCCTCTTCCCACTGGTCTACAATCACCTCATCAACCCTGGTTTGACCGGCATCTCCTCGGTCTACGCCGAGTGCATTCGTTCGTTACGCCGGCCACTGAACCCATTCGGACGTTTCCCCGAACAGCTTGCGGATGAAATCAGGCGCTCCCTCCACCCGACACGCGTTTTTCTGCAGGCCCTGAACCTGGCCATCGAGGTCATCAACACCACGGATCACCTTCAGTGCAGTGCGCAGTGCACGCAGGCCCTGCTCAAAATGCTCTACTGCCCACACTGCCAGGGTCTGACGCAGAGCAAGCCCTGCATGGGCTACTGCCTCAATGTCATGCGTGGCTGCTTGGCCAGCGTGGAGGAGATTGATGGCCAATGGAGGGAGTTTGTCCGCTCTGTGGAAGAAGCATCCAGTCGTTTGCATGGCGCCCAGGAGCCAGAACAGGAGCTGTTGGCAGTGCATTTTTCCATCATCAACGCAGTTGTGCACGCTCAACGAAATGGGCCCAAGCTCTCAGCTCAGGTAAGAGCATCTCTTTACAGCTCAACCTGCTCATCTTCTTAGCTTAATGTCTTGCTATTAAACACATCCTGCAACCTGAACCACCTCAGTACCTGAAATACCGGACCAATCCCAAAAATATCAGCGCAAGTCACAGTTAAGGTCTCAGATTTACGCTTCGCTGTAAGTGAATGTTAAGTGAGAATGTGTTGCAGACAAATATGCAGCAGCTCCGGACAGAAAATGCCACACAAAAAAAGCCAGACCAGAATATTTCCTAAAATTACATCCATGTGGTCTGCTGTAGCCGGCCAACTGGTGCAGACCACAAACAAAGCGAGGCAAGTGCCAGAGCCTCAGAAGTCCGCAAGACGCCCAGTGTGCTCCTCGATCTGTTTGAACTGCTGGCAGAGTGTCGGGAACGCAGTGGGCATCTTTAACAGACTGCGGTCTGGCAAACGTTTGTCACTGGCAACAAACCTTACCATAGGGTTCAACAGGGGTAGTGTCGAAGTGTACCCCAGTCATTTAAATCACAAAGCAGTGACTGGGGATGAAGGGCGGATGGTCGCTATGAAATTATCTTGCTTATATGGTTAATAATTCATATCTGAAGTCCTGCATTCATATATCCGTAAGGCCCGGGGGGACTGTTTTTCCCGATTTTCAGATGCCTTCTTTAACCTATGGAAATTTCCGAAATCGATTCTGACGAAGGTGATGCCTCCAGGGTATATAAACTTAAAACTTAAGGGCTGTAAGTAGATTGTCCTGTGAGTATTTCTACCAGTTTAAGTGGTTTAGCTTGATTTAGGTAGAGGCTGAAATGCTATTTATTACCCTGTGGGCAAAGTATGGATTTTTTCATTCATCTTGTGAAGAATGGTACCCTGGCCTAATAATCACTTAGAGCTATCACAAGTTACAAAGCCATGGATAACCGTGAAAAGGCATCCCCCCTTCCCAGACAAAAGATATTCAGTAGCTTTGTTTTCAGATTGTCATCTGCGATAAAATAAATGCATATGTGTTTATAAGGTTGTTTTGGTTCTTAATTCTGTGCCATTAAACAACACTGTTATGGGGCAGTTAAAGCAGATGCCGTCGTTCCAGGCTTGTGCAGAACGGTTAATGATACCATCGAAACTGTAGCTTTTGTTGGTTTTTTTAGGACAGAGCTAAGTAGTGTGGTATTTGGCATTTGCGTGATAAATGTGCAGAGGTGAGAATACTCATCGCTAGGCTCACCATTTGGAGGTCGTCGGCTCCGATTGTTCAAGTCGTATGATACGATCCTGAAGTCAGACTTGAGTTCCCTCAGCCTGTACATATTTCAGACATGATGATTGGTTGGTCTGACTCCCAGGTAGGTAGTTACTCTTTGTTTAACTCCTAAAGGCTCTCGTATCTCCTCAACACTGGCACACTAAAATGAAGACTTTGTCAGCATCATATAAACGCTTTTGCTCAGAGTTGTATTTCCTTAGCAGAGAGATCCACACTTGTACGGCAGGTTCACAAGGTGTGCGGGCACCCCGACAGGACGGCGGGCGAGTCGGTCAGCGTTCAGCAGGAGGGCAGCTCCGCCGGCCCCCCGAGACCAGCTGCCCGAAAGACTTTCGGTAGCAAGAGGAAGTGAGTCTGATGAGGCTTCACTGGGCAAATAGCTGCAGACCCATGAAGCCCCTCATGGAGCACGAAGTAAAAAGAAAACCAGTCAGATATTATTGATGTTTTGATATTTATGATACAGTATTTTGGCTTAACATCCCATTCTTGATTTTCTTAAACTAAACACTAAATTTGGGAGACACGGTTTTGTTTTAAAATGAATAAAAATCTAAAATGAGAATGTGACACTCGATAAGTCATGCCTACAGCTGAGCTCGCTGTCGCGGTCCGTCGGAGGTGAAGTCATTTACCAGTTTGGTTTCTGTCCTCAGGGACTTCGTCACCAGTCTGAGACACTACCGCACGTTTTATGCCGTCCTGGCAGACAAGCTGTGCGTCAGCGAGTTGGCCTCGAGCGACGGGATGTCATGCTGGAATGGCGCGGATGTCGTTAAAAGGTAGGCTGGCATGTGTCGGCGAGCCTGCGGACGAGAGCCGCGCACTGCGGCCCTGTCACTGCATCCCTGTCACTGCATCCCTGTCACTGCACCCTCCGTATTCCGTTCGCTTCTGTACTCTATTACTTTGTCTTTGCAAAGTTCTGCAGTAGTTAGGTGGCAGCAGTTTATCTTGGTATCATTTCAAGGTTTAGTTTCATCCTCTTTCCAAAGAAGCCCAAGTGACGAGTATCATTTGAAGAATCGGCACGGCCAAAATCTGCCACTTTGGTGGCTTCACGCTGTCTCCAAACTGTCTGCTGTCACTGTAAAACTAAAAACTCCTGTGACGAAAATGCTTTTTAGATTGGCTTACTCCTCTGCCTGACAGGGGGAGCTTATTTCACACACTGTGGAATAGCATTCATGCCTTTTTCATGTTGCCGTTGGAATCAAGGCTGCCCCCTAGTGGACACATAAGACAACTGTAGTCAGGTTAATTCACATATTAGCAGTGTAAGTTGTCACTGTTTATTTCCTGCTGTGACAATCAGGCATACACTGAGATTTATTAATTTATCTGGTATTTTTAATAAATCTATAAAAATGCAAAAATAATGCTAATAATATTTTTGATGCTGTGACAAGTAAAACAAATGCTTTATTGAAAAAGCAGAACCCATATTCATGATTTAAAAAAAAAAAAATAATGAAGAATCCCCCAAATGCCTCTCAAACAGTGTGATATTTAAATATGACAACCTGTACGGGTAGCTTTGGATTGTAGAGGCAGCCTTAACTAACTCGTATCCAGTCCTTTACGGGTCAGTGGTAATTGCATATTTCTTATACAGTGTTGCCATACCAGGAAACAGCAGAACTCTTCCCTGGGGGAAACAAGCGCTCCAGACTCTCTGCTTCTTTTGGCCTGGGCCCTGCATGTATTTTTATGCTTGTTGGGACTAGAGAGAGGATGACCACTCGTGCTGTTTGTAAAAGTAGACTTTCATGTATAATAAGGGGTTTACGCACCACACCCTGACCATGGAAGTACCTCTGAAGTTCCAGACGCTGTACACGTT
Source organism: Hippopotamyrus pictus (assembly GCA_026781145.1). NCBI lineage: Eukaryota > Metazoa > Chordata > Actinopteri > Osteoglossiformes > Mormyridae > Hippopotamyrus > Hippopotamyrus pictus. The sequence continues at coordinate 22,415,364 of JAODLC010000038.1, read as the reverse complement.
TACGCTGCCTGGCCGTGTCTCGCCTGCACTGCCTTGCATCTTGCAGCTAATTCTTGGCTGTTACAGTCGAGGACAGTCGAGGATTAGGCCCTTCCGTCTCCAGCTGCCGCTGTTCCTTATGTTTTTCTCGTCCTCGTCCCTCTACCCTCGGACACCTAAATAACAGGCACGGTAGCTGCACCTGCTGAACATTTTGCTGAGTGACGCCGAGCATGATGAGGCATAATTTCTTAATTCACCGAAAACGCAGACTTGTGTGGTAGCAGCCGCTTTCAAAATACTTTGTGCCCTGATTCATTATTCAAGCATTTCCTTTATTTTGTAGGTACATCCCTTTATTTCCTTGGAAAATCCACTTGGAAAAACTGACTGGTGTTCCCACTGTAAGGAAGGCTTTTGTTTCCTCCCTAACCTTATGGATTCTCCCGCCGCATCTCTTTGTGGGCCCTAACAGCTCTGCTACACATCACATCTCCCTGCCCCAAATTCTCTGACAGGTTCGCGTGCAGCGAGATGTAAATCACAGTTTCTCTGAGACGCTCGAGACGTAACAAAGGCAGAAGCTCCAGGTCAGCAGCTGGGTCTGAAATATCGTCTTTGTTTCACTTTAAGTTGTTTTTTGGCACCAAACCCAAATTGCAGTCGGTAAGGTGTGATTTTCTTCAAGTTCAAGCTTTGTGTTCTGCTCCTGGCTGTATGTCTTTCACGATTTCTCCCTTCATGGGTCACACTATCATCTTGGTGACACTCCAGAGCTATAAGGAGTGAGTGTCTGAATGTTAAGGTGTGTGTTGTTGAACATTTGAATACTATTTTGAATGCATGTCGCAGCATATAACTGTTTCTGGGTTATCATTGAATTGTAACATCTGTATTGTTGACTCTCATTGCCACATGCGAAGGTAACAAGAACGTTCTGGATGTCAGAGCAGCACCTGTCCCTGAAGATGCCTCTGAAAAGCGATGTATGACAAGTGATATCCAGTGATAGCATCGTGGCTATATCAACCTTCATAGTTTTAGTGCATCAAAGTGATGATTGTTAAGCTGGAGACCCCTAATGGAATCGGCATTAAGCAGCTCAATATCAGGTTGCAATTCTGTATTATAATCGGTCATGGAGTGGATTCATTAAAAAAAATAATAAAAATCACATTACTTAGTTTTTCACACTGCGCTTAAAATTAAGTGTCCATGTCAAAGATTTTTATGGTTTTAAGTTCTCTTAACACTCATAAGTAACCATCTAGAGGACTTCGTTATGGGACAGGAATAATGCTTAATCAGTAGGGTTTCATGTAACGTGTTATGAAGAAGTAATGATACCCAAGTACCGAAAACCTTTTTTGTTAAAACATTTCCGTAAAGAATTATACTGTATGGTCTCAGAATTTTGTCATTAGCATAAAACCTTTGAAGTATTAGACATACTTTTTAAATACAGAGACACTGTAAAATTGACATTATGAGAGATAAGGGTGTGAAATTAAAACCAACAGTGAAACAATGTGAGAGGATTCTAACAATGGGAACATCTGAAGTGCCCTCATTAGGGGGGGGGGGGCAGGGACATGACCATCAAATCGCTGCTTCGGCCATTTTTATTAACAGTACTGCTGCCTACTGGTAAAGATGAAGCCCTGATATCCATGTGCTTTTGAAGGTGGTGAGTGTAGATATGTGCTCTAAGCGCTCTAAGCCTTCAAGCAGCCCATGACTGGGCGCCAGTCCATTTAATACTTGACAACAGTGACAATACCAGGCAGGGTCAGCTCTGCAAGAACTAAGCTGAGATTGTCACCTAATGCATGACTCTCCTGCAAGCCATCAAAAACGAACAGCAGAGGGAAAGTTTTGGTTTTGCAAATAATTTAGCGTGGTAATTGCATAGTCATTACATACAGTAATAGGTGCAACGTCGCTGCTAAGGCCAGTTTTACATGAGTCATGTTTAACGAGCCGTACCGTTCGCATAATAAATGGTATGAAAGCAAGATCTGCAAAGCACTGCTGATTTGTGGGTCCTCTTCCAAAGATGAGGAGTAATGAGACCAAACCAGGCATCAAATGACTTGCCACCAGGCCACAGCCTCTGTGGGTGTCCTGCGCTGCTGGGGGTGGGGGCGCGGCGGGGGGCAGTGTCAGATGTGATTACCGTGGAAACCGTTCCTGCCGCTGCAGCACGGCAGACGCTACGCTAATGATATGCTCACGGCCGCCCTTCTCATCCTGCCCCATGTCCGCTCTGGGAAACAACTGGAAGTTGTCACCCTCTCCTGATTCGGCATAATTAACAGGCAGTATGGAAGCGTGGAGGGGGGGGGGGTCTCACAGTGTGATGCACCTTAGGAGACCGAGTCCCCCGCCTCCCCTTCAGAACACAACCATTAAGGTTTTCTGGTAGAAACTGGTAAAAACATGGATAACAATTAAGATATTCTCAAAGCCAATAATCCTCTTTTCATAAGATATATATTTTAATCTAAATTAATTTGGGAAGACTGGTTTCCTGTAAAAAGGTGTTATTATTAATAATAATGCCTAATTACAAATAATGAGTAGTTCTATAATCAGACTGGTTCTTGGTTTCAGAATTTTTAAAAATGCAGCCTGTTTCCATAGTAACTTTATCAGACATATGTATATGATGTTGTTTCCTGATTTTTATTCTAATTTATTCTGAAGTGATTTTTATTCTAATTCTCCGAGCTTTTGATATTGATACCAGAGAAATTTGTCGAATGTTTCTAGGCCTGTGACTGATTCCATTTCTGACTTATGTATGCAGTATATATAATTATGACCAATAGATGGCGCTGTTTGTATTCTGTTGATCAGGAATGGTTATGAAAAGTAATATACAGTAAATACGGCTCTGATGAAGAAGAAAAAAGTGTGTGTTTGTGTGTGTGTGTGTGTGTACACTGTACTTTTTCCCTCCACAATACAGTGGGTAAATAATCATAAGTATTATGACTCAACCGTATTTGTTTGGATGCAACTGAAAAACAAGATTTGTAGAGAGAGCATGTAAACAAAATCAATCTGACAGTTAATCTGAAAAAAAAAACTGCAGTTGTAAAATTTAATTGGAAGCAGATGAGTCAACGACAGGATAAATGTGCCGAATTAACTCACATCATCACAAAAGCAGTAAGGGATCGGGACACATGCGTCGCTTTTAGCTGCCGGCGACCTGTGTCCTTAAATGTGGCAGATGAAATTTGATAAAAGTCTTTACTTTGAACCCTTGTTTAGTTTTCATTCATTGTGGCATTTTGTGAAGCTTCATGATCGTAGCTGGCGGTTTTCGGGCCCCGCCTGTGTCGTCTCTTAAGCCGCAGCACCTGTGCTATTCGCTGATTTATAAGTGGTCAAAACCTGTCATGCTTTGGGAAATGGAGTTACAGGTGATCCCGGGGAATTGATCGCTCTGCGGATGTGGTGGTCGGCGGGGGGGAGGGGAGATTAACTCAAGCTGAGGCATAACACTTCCAGACTTGCTAGCTAGACCAAGATTGGAGCTGTGTAAAAACAGACCAATTTCTGTACTAGAAGGAAAAGAAGGAAAATAAACAACATAGCTGGGTTAAAGGCAAAGCAGCATTCATTTCCTGATGCAAAGCTCTGACAATATCACATTTTCACTGTAATATACGGCTCCCCGGTCTGGCTTTGGATGCCTTTCCTGTAACACTGGCTCTTACAGGAGGTAGGCATGGGCACATGATTGCGTTCAGTGTTTCACCTCGCTTCATGCCAGACTGAAGCCCCCGGCATCCGGAATTGGACACGGCAGCTTGCTGGGGAAGCTTATTTTTCTAAATGCCTCGATTGTCTGGCCTGGTGGCCTCTCCGAATGCAGAGTCTGCAGCATGAAATAGACCTGATCCCAACTATTAATTTATATCCATTTTAAATAGCCCAACTTCCAGAGGAAATGCAGGGGAATCTGCGGGATACTAGCAGTAGTTCATGAAGTTGAACTTTGTCTGTTTTGTAGGTACTTTATAAGTTAACTTGTGTGGTCACATTGTTATGATTCTACAAGCTGCACCCTACAGCTTTCTTCTGTAAACTTTGATAAGCCGTGGATCTTGCGTGCCGCTGATTAGGAGCTGGAACCTTCACCAGGATTGAGAAGCTCTATGATGACTAATTTATTTTCAAACAGACTTAACTCAGGAGAGAATTAGAGCATCGTGGATGTTCTGGAAGCCGTCTGGACAATGGAACAATGGCCGATGAGTTCTTTTGTCACGTTTCCATAGCAGCTGTGGAGTTGCTTAGCACACGTTTCCAGCATCTTCTCTGCTGCTGATACACACTGGGCTCCCTCAAGTTGGAAGAGGCGAAGGTGCCATTGCTTTTTCAACAGACATTCTGCACTGAATAGCTAATGAAGACGTTCATCAAGTGACAGAGACAAAAGCACTCGGTTTTTCTGCTGGGGCTCCTCGAGCGTGCGCTGCGTCGGTGAAGCTTCTTGCTTTCTTGAGATTTTAATGCTTTCGCCATATTTATATGCCGTTGACTTTCCCAGTAAGACGCCTTTATTCACATGCATGGATTTTTATGTAGATTCCGGCTCACTCAGATAAAATACGGGAAGAATCACAAGGACGTCCCTGAATCATTTGCACTCATGGGAGAAATCCGGGTTTTAATAATTACACATCTGTTTATGATTTCAGTTTCCGAAAGCCCTTTTTTTTTCAGCAGCGGAACTGGGGAGATTCCTCAGAGCGTCGTCCTCATTTGCATGCGAGGGCCGCGGCCCAGCTTCAGACCTCCGGATTGGCCGGTCGTGTGGGGTCCAGGTGCCCCTCACAGACATCTCCACAGGTCATCTGGTGAATGGGCCGGTCTTGCCATGCATAGCAGGCCGAGGGCTCAGCCAGGAGGCTGCAGGTTTGTGGCCGCAGGCCCCGGTCTGCCGGCAGGCTTCAGGATGACATCTGGCTTTGTTTGTTTGCATGAAGTACCTGGCTTCATAAACGGTAGCGTACAACTTCAAATCATTTAATAGCTAAATAAACAAATTGGTTTTAACCATAATAGCAATGCAAAAAGTGATTCATTTGACCTATTTAGAGAAGGCCTACCTTCTCTAGTGCTGCCCTTCACCTGACAGGTAAGATGAATCGCTCCGGTGCAGAACAAACACGGACACGTTGGTGTATCTCTGCCTGTCACTTCTCCCTAATTGCTTTCGGCAGGCCTTATATACTGTAATGCGGCTCCCAGGTACTCCGCTTAATTCCTAGGAGGGGCACGCTTCCCCTGGCGGCCCACAACAGGATTTTCGACGGGGCGGGGGGAATAAGCCAGCTGCTAGGGGCTTCCAGCGCCGGGGGAAAGCCCTCGGAGTGTTTCAGCCAGCGAAGGCCAGCTTTATCTCCTTGGCTCAGTCACGTCGCCCTTCATTCCCAGTGTCTTTACACGCAGCTGGAAACGACCTTGGGGCGGAAGGCGTCAGTAAGGACAGTGCAGCGCATTACATTAACGCGAGGTAATGTTTTGTCCCGTCTCGGTTAAGCAGCGCGAGAATCTGCAGTAATTAAGTTGTGAAACGGGACAAAGGAAGAGATGGAAGCTGTATGACACGGATCTATTTGGCAAACCATCTCCCGGCCTGTTTAATTCACTCATCAGTGCTTTAGGAAATCTTGGGTTTGCTTTGAGTTGATTGCACTATACTTGAAGCATCACATTTTATAATTCAGGCTAACCTTTGTAGATGAACAGGCCAACTAAAAATATGCACGTCATCAGGACCCTGGTCCAGTCTCCTGGTCTTTCCCACTGCTCTGCAGTGGCTCTTCTGGACATGGTGCATGAGAGGTCCGCTTGTATAGCTGCTGCAATGTGAAGATGTAATGCCAAGAAAAATGATTAGACAGCTGTCTGGTCTGTTGTTTACTTTGCCATGATTTGCCATCTGGAAGTTTTTTTTTTTTTTCCTTCCTCAACTGCAGGCTGAGTGGCTTAATATGTCGTTATTCTTTATCTTTGGAGCACTGCTTCATCTGACTCTTTTCACAATGAGTGCATCACATATGAAAGGTGTATTTTCTGTGTCACCCTGGTTAAATTGTGGGTTTCTAAGCAGTAATTTGGTGAGGCTGAACTGAAAGCATTAAGCACTTTCCCCCATAATTTCTAATTTTAAACAAACAAATAAATAATATAATATAATATAATATAATATAATATAATATAATATAATATAATATAATATAATATAACAATATTAATAATGTTAAGAAAACAAGCTACTGTACCATTTAAGCATTAACTGCAGGTGATATCGCAGTGTAATATGGAGAGTCACTGTAACACACTGTAACATAATACGTATTTTACAGTTTAATATTTTGAATGTTTTTCCCAGTCAAATTACCCATCCAGCTGCATATACTGGAGCCCACCCCAAGCAGCACAGGGCACAAGGCTGGGCCCCCCTCTGGGCGGGATGGCAGTTCATCTCAGGGCACATGCACCAGCATACGTTATAGGCAATTTAGAGAAACTCACGCTGCATGTGGAGAGCATGCTAAGTACAAACGTGCAGAGTACAGGTCCGATTCAAACCCACTGCCTACACACTGAGCTAATTCACCCCCAGGCAAATTAAAATCACTCAGAATCAGTGGGAAATATGAAATGTTCCAGATTTAATAATGAAAGGAAAATAGGCGAATGTTTTGATGGAATACATCACCTTCATCTGGCCTTTCTTGCTGCCATTGCAGTGATAGATAAGCAGTTCCTCGCATTAGTTATTTGGTCTGCTTGCATGCACTTTGAGATCCATAAATATAGCAGAGGATACGTTTGTGGCTAAAGAGATTGACCTGAGACTGAAGGTTGCAGGCTGTACTGCCAGAAGGTGTGATCTGGTGAGGTATCAAATCTGAACTGCTTCAGAAATAACACTGTCTGTTATTGATATAATTTTGGATATAATTTGAATGTAAAATAAAGTGGCTATGATTTCTTAAACCCAGTTTAACTGGTCTTGAACTTTTTTCAGCCATATGGATTGTGATACTCTGAAACTTCAACTGTAACCTGGAAATTACTCCTCTGAAGACCAAAACACGTGACCTAAATGCACAAATTAAATGCAGACCAGAGTGACTTGAACCCACCTAAACCATCTGTTTTTCTTTGCTCATGGGAATTTTACTTACAGAAAAATGTTCTGAGGGTAGGATGAAAAATGATTGATTCAAGGAGATAACCAATCAGATGGTAGAGGAGGTGGGACCAACCGATCAGATGTTGCTCTAGTTGCTTGGTCCTACTTTCTACAGTATGATTGGTTATCTCTCTGAACCTATCACTTTCTGTTCTGCCTTTAGAACATTTTTGTGTAAGTAAAAAGTTCTTGTGTAAGTGACTCCCACGAGCTTTTTCTGACCAACCATCATAGCTCAGACACTGGGTACAGATTCAGCCAGCTAGGAGGACTGAGAACGTTCAGTCACAGCGATAAATAACCAAAGCTTATCTGTCTTGATATAATTTACTTTTGTTTAATTAATTAAAATGTACCGTGATGAGTCGGCACCTGTCTGGGGTTATTCCCTGCCGGCACCCATAGCTTCCAGGATGGGTTCAGGTCCCCCACTACCCTGCACAGGACGGGCGGGTTCAGAAAATGCATGGATGGATGGATAATTAAAACATATGTCTCTAAATATCAGACACCTGAACATTTTGTATCGATCTCAGAAATGAATGGCGTCACACTGCAGCAATATTACCTGTCTGCTTATTAAATCCCCAACAGTCCAGAGCAAGTTGGATCAGTCATGAAAAGCGATCTCTCTTCATGAGAAGTCGTACCACATTCAAAGGAAGGCTTTTTTCCCCCTTCTTCTCCTGGCACACGATTCTTGATCAATGGGCAGTCTGCAGCATAACCCAGGGAAATCACATTGGGGGGAGGGCTGTTGGTGCTTGGTGGGGGTGGGGGGGTATTTTCTGCCTGGAGGAGCTGACTCATTTGCCACAGGACAGAGCCGGCAGCCTGTCAGGTCATCGCGTATGTCTCCATAGAAAAATGGATCTCAGCTGCAGGGGTGGAAGCAGACAGATCTCCGACTGGAGATTCAGCACCCTCTAAATCATAGCAAGGATTGTGCCGGAAAAGAATCTGACCCTTTATGCGGCTGCATGAATGGGGAAATTAAGCCACGGCAGAGCGGCCTGCTGTAGGGGCAGGACCATGCGGTTCGATAAGGAAACCAGGGTGCGCCGCACTTTATCACACATAATGGGAAAAGACTTGTGCAGCTCTGCTGTTTTGAAAGATATATATAGTTGAGTAATCTTAAATGAAAGCCAGACTACAGTCACCGAATGGGCTCCCTGAAAGACGACCCCCCCAGCACAAGAGCCCGGAATCCGTTATAGATTTAACTTTGGTAATTTGTCCCCTGTGATAATTTGCATGAAGGCGAAATGTATATTAAAAGGGAAAAAAATTGTGAATTTCCAGCTGTGTTTTCACATGGTGTGAAACAAGTCTATTTTTTATTGAAGTGGTCGTGTGCAGAAACCTTGTGCTACACTGTGGTTAGGGCTGGGTTAGGGTTAGGGTTACGGTTGTCATAGCTGGGATTAGGGTTTTGCCCATAGAAATGAATGGGGCGTGCCCACAAAGACATGGATGCAAACGTGTGTGTGTGTGTGTGTGTGTGAGGCAGTGGGAGGGGCCAGTCTATGCTACAGCGCAGCAATGCTACGGATAGTTGAGATTATAGATGTAATAAGCAAGATCACAGTTTACAATTAAGGAGCAGGTGTCAGCAGCCAGGGTTTACTATATATGTCACATGATCTCCACACCTCGGTTTCACGGGACGGCAGGCTCACTAACAGCCTTTGAATGGAGATGTGTGCATGGCGCTCACTAACAGCCTTTGAATGGAGATGTGTGCATGGCGCTCACTAACAGCCTTTGAAT
>JAODLC010000038.1:22350669-22374693 GCA_026781145.1 Hippopotamyrus pictus | reverse complement strand
GACCACATGAGTGACAGCGTGATTGACCACATGAGTGACAGCGTGACTGACCACATGAGTGACAGCGTGATTGACCACATGAGTGACAGCGTGATTGACCACATGAGTGACAGCGTGACTGACCACATGAGTGACAAAGTGAGTGACAACGTGAGTGACAGCGTGATTCACCGCGTGATTCACCGCATGATTGACCCCATGAGTGACAGCGTGAGAGACAGCGTGATTGACAGCGTGATTCACCGCGTGATTCACCGCATGATTGACCACGAGTGACAGCGTGATTGACCACATGAGTGACAGCGTGACTGACCACATGAGTGACAACGTGAGTGACAACGTGAGTGACGGCGTGATTGACCGCGTGAGTGACCATGTGATTGGCCGCGTGAGTGTCAGTGTGATTGACAGCGTGATTGACCGCGTGATTGACCGCATGATTGACCACATGAGTTACAGCGTGATTGACCATGAGTGACAGCGTGACTGACCACATGAGTGACAACGTGAGTGACAACATGAGTGACAGCGTGATTGACCGAGTGAGTGACCGTGTGATTGACCGCGTGAGTGTCAGTGTGATTGACCGCGTAAGTGTCAGTGTGATTGACCGCGTAAGTGTTAGCGTGATTGTCAGTGTGATTGACCGTGTGAGTGACAACGTGAGTGACCGCATGAGTGACCACGTGGTTGACTGCATGAGTAAGCAAGTGAGTGACCTCGAAGCCTTGCGTTCACATTCTCGGAGTTAGCTATAATCCAAGGATCATTTTTCCATATGGCAGCAATTTGCTTATGTAGATCGCTTTAACTGCTCATCAAACTACTAAAGCATTCAGATTTGAGAAAAAAAAAACCTGTGATTGTACATTTCCATGTATATATGTATGTCATACGTTAAGTACATCAATATCTAAACTCCTTTATGTAATATATAAATATACTATCATTATTAATTCTGGTTAAATACGTGTCCTGAATTTCTGACAAGGACTTGAAAACCAACCATTTTTTTTTTTATATATACAGCTGAATGTTTGAAAAATGTATAGCTAATCATTTTAGCATTTTACTTAAATAACAAAAGAGTACATGTCAGTAAAGCACCAGTGTGGCTTGGTAGCCGCACTCCATGCATTTCAGCAGCGCGAGTCATGTGATGACAGCTGTCTGAGTGTGGGGACTCAGGGATGCTGGAAACCCACTATAAAGGTAATGTGAGCAAAGGCTAAGGCAGGGAACCGTTAGTATGACTTGAAGCAGGCGACCTGAATCACAGAGATGGTCAGACGGCGCCCTGTGTTAAAATAGAGCTTCTGTGGGACTGTCCACTGATTTAAATGGAGTACAGCATGGTAGGTGGGATCAAAGGATGGGCTTGCCTTAGAGAAATATAACTAAAGGTATCTGTGGATTACTGCCACCACAGTACCAGTCAGAGACGTAGTGAGGGAGTAGCCAATGGGGCCACAGGACAGAATGCAGGGACCGGACCATGTGGAAGCCAGTAAATTAAACCTGAAACCCTTCACTGATTACAACTGAGCTGGAAGTGAATTATGATTGTAGGTGTGTCCATTAGGGAGGAAAGATTGATTTCCTCTGCATGAGCAATACTGTAAGGTTTAGGGTCATTAGATATGATCCAGACATAGACATCTGTGCCTTACCTAGGAGAATAGGTAACTGCTTTAAGAAGTAATGAAAGGAAGGTATTTTTTTTTCCTTTAAATAATTTTTTAGTATATATATATATATATATATATGTGTGTGTGTGTGTGTGTGTGTGTGCCTATAATCAGCAATAAGGAAAGTTGTAATGAGTTTTGACCTGCATGCCCCAGCTTAAATGTGTTTGTTGGTAATAGGGATCACGTTAGTGCATGCAGTAAGGCTTTGCATTTTATAAGCGTACTTTTCAGCTCAAAGGTCATCATGTCGAACAATCCACTCAGAAAAAATAAGCTGGATAAGGCCTGGCCTTCCCCAAAATGGTTCTCAGCGTCATTTTTCCAGCGTAGGGATTTAAACCCTCTTGAGATAGGCTTTCGTTTCCATTAAAGGCAGAACACAGGGCGTTATCGGACCGCCATATTGTCAAAGAACAAAACGGATCTGAAAAGGAACAATCTGGGGATGGTTGCACCGGCCAACGGGCGGAAACTGGCTGGAATTAGAAAGGCAGACAAATGAGACTCAGGTTATTCATCCTAAACTTTTGACAAGTTCAGCCTCTGCCTCACCCAGTTGCGGGAGCATGATTCGTTTGGGCTTGAGAAAGTAAGAGTCGCTCTCAAGACAGTCTGGCTGCTAAAATGAGGGAAATCGATTCCTTGCAACGGGATACAATGAGAGGAAGTTGACACGGGCCCTTTCTTTAACCAAGCTCTTATTAATTAATAGGCGGTCTCTGGAGGAGATTGAGTTATGCGATTTCCTGGTAATTCATCACCAGTGAGCAGAATAATGAAGTTTGAAGGTGAGTATTCTCACAAGATGAGCTCTAGCGATGCCCGGCGTTCTTACGGAATACCATTAAGATGAAAGCTTTTCTTCCGCGTGTCAGTTCTGAAAGACCAAGAGCATTCTAAAAGCGAAGGCCTATTTATGATTTGATTGGCTCCAAGGCTTTAAGGTATATCACAGTTAGTAAAAACACATAAAAAGAATGGAATGAATTCCTGAATATTTTCCAATGGATAAATTTTGAGTGTGCTTTGAAAGTCCTCTGGTTTTCACACCAGCTTCTGTGTAGTCCGATTAAATCCCTTATCAAGAAATCCAACAGGTTCACAGGTTATAGAATTCCGCAGTGAGTGGTAAGCTTGGCCTGATCACTGAACTGCTTTTGTAAAGGTCCGTCCATTAGCCTGTCCCTGCTCTCTGATGCTTAAGTCTGTCTGCATACCAGACTGAAGCACCATATACGTGCAACACAAAGGAAATAGAGCGGTATTAGTAGGGATTCCTTGTTCTCCTTCTTATTCATGTATGTTCTGAAGAACACGCCAGGAATTTGCTGCATGACATATGGTGATAGGAATTAAATACTATAATTAATATGATGCCAATAAGATTAAATAGACAGTGCAGTTCTCACAGGTTTTTGGGCGCTTGCTTAACTCTGTAACAATGTTGCAAATTTATTTTTTGATAACAAAAGTTCATTGACAAGCTATTTTTAATATATCTGCACATATCTTCTGCACAGATATTTTCTTTTTAAGTGTCATATTTTTTTGACTGACAGTTCTGTTTTTGCCATTTTGCTATTAATTGCAATTGTAGTCACTGGCTCCCAAAGTGATACTAAACACAAATATTTGGTGTTTTATGTTGTTGCAAAGGTGCTACTAATTAATAAGCACCCAGTGAGACTGCCTGTCAATGAAATTTTTAACTCAGAACAACTCCTTTAGAACTATAATTTGGGTCTCAATTTATTACTGTTTCAATGTTTCACTTAAAACTACTGATTGTTTCCAATGTAGTATATAGTTTTTCTAAACAAAAAAATAATGATTTTGTTATGAAACCAATACATCTGCAATATTTTTACTGAATTAAGCGAGCGTCGCAAGACTTTCTGTGAGCTCTGTATAAATAATACTAGGAAATGCCAGTACTCAAACCACTGCAGAATACTGTTCTTGCTAAGTTCACAGCTTGAATATATGTAACTAGGAAGCATCCTGCGAGAAGCTGTTTGACACGGTTTTTCTCAAAGGTCTTCGGGTGACTGTCTTGAATTCCGCGTCTGTAAGCCTTTTCTCCTAGAATCCACTATATGTAGATCATACACAAGCAGTCTGCCGTGTCTGTAATTAAAGAGCATTAATCAGAATTTCAGATGTTATTTGGCCATTGGAAAGGGGAAAAATTACTGCAGATAATTATCTATCACCATCTCAACTGCGTCTATGTTACTCCCAAAAATTATGGTAGTACACAGCCTTTGTAGTACAGCAGTTTGATGAAAGCCATTCACTAGCTGTAGAAAGGAGTGCCTTTTCACATTGATATTGCATATTAATAATACATTCAATTTGGATTCTATCTATCTATCTATCTATCTATCTATCTATCTATCTATCTATCTATCTATCTATCTATCTATCTATCTATCTATCAGTTGTTGATGATAATATTTATAAACTTCAGTCTCTGAAAAGCATTTGAAGATGTTTGGGTGATTTTTACGGTCAGTAGGCAGCCATTATTTCAAAGTTATTTCTGTCGTTTTAAATTGGAACATTGTGGTCAATCCAGTGAGCTACTTTATGAAGGTATTGTACGTTCAATTACTATTAAGGATGTGATATAATTAGCTCCCGGTGTTATGTGTGAGGGCCTGTGGGTAGTATTAATTACACAAATGTAAGTGTTTTTTTGACCTCAGGTTTCCATAGCCCGCAGTAAGTTTTCCTTCATGATCATGTATTTTAAATAGCAGCATGTGTGTGGTATCAATTAAAAGTTCAATGAAATTTGTCAAGCGAACTGTTTCTAGGTCATTTGGTCTAAATACTATAAATCCCAGACTGCATGTAATTTTTAGTCCATACAAAAAAATTATGGATTAGAAAAACAGGGTCATTTTAGATGTATGCATTATGGTAATTATCCTTTTTTTTCTTTTTACATGTTATAAGGGTTATGTCATGCTTTGATTTAGGTTCACTGTTTATCAGTGCATTAAGGAATATTTTCATTTCATAGCCTGTATTTCTGTTGTGTCAGCTTCAGCTGATAAAACTGAGAACTCCCCTCCCGAGAATGTGGATGTACAGTAATAGTCAGTTCAGGGTGTTTTCTTCAGCCCAAATGTAGTAGTCCTGTGGTGTTATGCATGAAAACCAACTTCTCCATTAGCCATATCAGTTTAGTGCAAAGGTATTTTTTTGCCGTCTCCTCATATTGAAATGTGACTTTACTTGCTTAATCTATACAGTTTTAAATTTTTTGTTTATAGCTGATGGATGGGATATGGTGTCTTATTTGATATAATTTTTTTGAAAGGGAAATTATTCAATTCCATTCAAATATTTATGATATTGGAGAACACCAGGATTAAGTATTAGATTCATGGTATTGTTGTGTTTGAAATTATTCCATCTCATTTCATGTAAGAACATGCCTAAAAAGAAAATGTGATAATATTGATTGATCCACTTGTTAGTATTTAAAGAGTTTCCAGAAGTCAGTTGGTTTTCTCTAGTTGTCCTGTGCTGATAAGCCCTATAGATATACTGTAAATTGCATGGGAGTTTCAGTGAGCTGTATTTTTTTTGATCTTGCTATTGTGGTTATCCAGTGGCAGGATTTACGGCGTCACTCATCAGTGAGGATCTGGACGGTTGGACTTCTCCGTAAGGTGTGGGCTTGCTTGTAGTGCTGGAAAAATGAAGCTGAAATGGTCGTGATATTAGCTGTGGGACAGGGCGGTAAATCAGGCCGTGGATGTTGGATGCAGGCCATCCGTGTGGCGGTATTTTCCAAGGTTGCACATAGGCATCGAGGGAATGCCTGGTGATCTTGTTTAGACATTAATTCATATAAATGTAACATAGCAGCGCTTTGCAATTAAATTGAAATACACTGAAATACATGCATGAGGTATATTGATTCAATAGCCTTTATGTGTCTTTTTGGTTATATGAAACGCTAACACCAAGATGTTAGAAAACGCTCTTATGAGTGCATATAGGCTTTAATGTATTTGTGTATCTGGTGCAGTATCTGTAATGCGCTGCATTATTATGCATGATCTGCAGAAATTAGAAATCAGAAAATGCATATTTAATCACTTCCTTATAGATGAGCTTTATTCGACCGAAGGCTTCTTCTGTCTGCCGGGCAGCATTATCCGCACTTTGGTGGCAGTTCTGAGGCGACGAGTGAAAAGTGATGAGAAAATGTTCTTTAAGAGAAAAAAGTCCCGAGTGATCCCTTTTGTCAGTCTTCCCAACTGTTATGGAATAAACTAAAATCAGAGAATGCAAAGCTCTCACATGCACTTAGCAGGGAATGAGAGGATAAAATAAACTAAGATGTGTACAAAAGCATCAGCAACTCTTTTAAATTAAACCGATAAAAATTCAATTCAAAGCCCAACTGACATCCTTTGCTTACAGATTTTAATTTTATTTGTTTTATTTTTTTATTTATTTGTCTGCTGCCAATTTTATCCATTATGGGTTAATACTGTCCGTAACTGCAGAGTTATGAGGAGTCTGATTTTCTGTCGTCTTCAATACAGTGGTCTCACTCCCTAATTGTATTCAGACAGCAGACTAAATGGTGTAATTTTAGCCTTTCATTGCTTTTGCTTCTCTTCAGCACTTTGACCCATGTTTTAATTTGGAATTTCAGAAGGTGTCACAATTTCAGGGTGAACTGCAAATCTGGAAATAATGAATGTGACTTATCTGGTTAATTTCCACACTTCTCTTATTCTTTATATGCCACAGTCTAGTTGCGTCGTGATCATTTTAAGTTGCATTTTTTTAATAAATACAGTTTTCCATTTAGCCTTTGCTGCCCCTGGCTTTTGTGACTTTGCGGCTTTAATAAAAATAGTTATTAATCATATGAAAAAAGGCTGCAGTAGGTTATCTTACATAACATCTCTGTCACTGAGGTATTATTAGATCTGAAAAGTTCTGCTAACATGATATATGTTGTATGATGAATATTTATTATCTGTCCATTCATTTTCCATACCTGCTTGCTGTAAAGAGGGTCGCAGAGATCGGGAGCCTGTCCAAAGCCTATTGTTTTTATATAACATGTATTATTGTTATTTTTGTCTATTCTGTTTGTTTTGCAGAATACAGACATTCACTAACCAAAATCAGAAACACAAAATAGCAATATAGATTAATGAGAACAGAAATATTTTTTAAAGGGGTACAAATAGCAGGCGTACCCGGTGTCATTGGGGGCCCGTGTGCCGTTTATATGCTGTCTGAGACGCAGTCAGCATCCCCATCATACCACAGGAGCCAGGTTAATGAGCTGCAGCTTGCATGCAGCAGGACGCCTCATTTCGGTAATGAACCGTGAAAAGGGCAAGTACACATCACTGCAGACCATTTTAATCAGTCCAATTGCAGGCATGCCTCAGTCTCCTGTTAATATCGAGCACAATCAATAACCTGGGCTGGCTAAAAACCCCATCAGGATCTGATCATCATCCGAAGCAGCTTCCACCCCCTCGAGTGGATTCGCGGCGGTCTTGGGCCACACGCGCCGAAGCTTCCTTTGGCCGCCACCCCTGGCCATATCACCGAGTTTCCCCGTATCGTGGAGGAATATCGTGCATTAAACCTATGGTGGATGTGTGACACCCTAAGGTGGGAACTGTTTCTGCAAAGACACTGAGCTTATTGTGAATAGCAGTCTTCTGTCCAAAGAACCACTTGTGTTGTATAACAGATTCCATTTGATCATGATCGTGACTCGCGACAAAGAGCCACTTGTGAGCTCTGACACCAAGCGGAATGAGCCCACCTTCTCTTCATGGAAACCATTCCATCTTGCCATCAGTGACAATAAACTTTCTGCTGAATCATAGAATCGATGTGAATCGGTGAGATGAAACTTTTACGTCACCAGACATTTAAAAGTGTCTTACTCACTATCAACACGGGAGGGTAAATTGACCCTAATTGGATTCCATTGCAGAGATAAATAAACACCTGTTATTTACTGTCTGTTCAGATAAAACATCTGGTATAATTTGTCTTAGCGTGATCAAATCGCCAGCCTTCTTCCAGTGGGAACAAATGCTTATTTTGCTTTCATGGTTATTTTAACTTTTGTTTGGTGTGTCAGTTGTTTTTGGTTTCATCTTTGCTCTACATGGCATGTCAAAGTATGCTAGGGATCTTTCATCTCTGTCACCTTTGGTATTATTGCAAATGGTAATATCAGTACTGCTAGTAATAGTTGTAGTAGAAGTAATAGTACTCATTTTCTACCTCGGTATAGTACACTAAAGTACAGTGACGTTTTTAAGGGACCTAACATTACCAGATGATTCCTTCAGAACATGGTCGTTCTTTGATCTGAGTTGATCTCATTCCTGATTTTTCATCCCGTAGCTGTACTTTCTAGCGATATCCCCAGATCTGGCAGCACTTCTGCTTAACCTTTTTGATCGATGCTTCAAACAATGGCGTGATTGCTTTCACCTCACTGTGTCTCGTATCCTGGAATTTTAAACGCGATCAGGCTCCGGTTCCAGCTCAGCATGCTAATTGGGTTCAGAGTCGCTGTTATTGTTTGTTTTCGTCAATTCATTCGTCAGAATGAATAACAGTATCTCACCATGACACATTTTTGTCTGTGTACTAAAGACTGTTAGTCTGAATAAATCAGTCTCCAGCAGCATTTTAGGAAGAGTGAAAATTGCTTTTTTAAATATCTAACCTCTAACGGAATACAGATGTAGATTTACATAAGACTTCCTGAATACTGATGAATCACAACAACAGAAGACAACTAAATTAGCATACGCTGTGTATAATACACATATACAATAGTGTCCTTCCTCATGTGGCTCTATTTTGTACTGTTTTATCTTTTAAGTTGCAGAGTAGAATTGTATTAAGAAAAACATCCATTAATATCCATTAGGGTTACAATGATGCTGCTTGTTCAAATGTAGGCTGCCAGGTTTCCGTGAATAAGAAGGAATTTTTGAAAGCGATACGCTTGCACACACGTTATTTTTTTCCACATTACAGATTTGCCCAGTGGTCTAGGAACAAGCAGGAGATTAATGGTTAATTTGATCTTATTTGATTTCTCGCCATAATGTTGTCATTGGGCTCTGAAATGGAGTGTTGTATTTATTACTGTAGGAACAGTAGATTGGAGGCTGTTTAGCAGACTGTCGAAAATGAGGACGTGTCCTGTGTAATATCAAAACACGTCAAACTGACGAGCCTCAGTGTCATTTTTAAATGTCATTAATTTAGAGATTAGTTCATCTTCTGGAAGGCAGTTTGAGTGAAATCCTTCCCCCCCTCCGCATCCATCTTTTTTTTTATCAGGAATCTGTTCAGGTTTTGCATTATCATGCAAAGACTGTTGACGTCTTGTCTGTTGATATGGTTGCCAGTTTCCTCTCGGATGCTGAGCTTTTGAGTTTTGACATATAGTCCGAGTAAACGTGCTCACGCTAGATTCTCAGGCCTCAATTCCAAAATGATCCCTTGTCCACTTCTTGAATGTTTCTACATTTAAAAGTGTCCTTCCGTTAATATTACAGTAGTATGAATATCCCTGGTTTCTTCGGAAGTTATCAAGAATGACTTTTAAGAAGTTTCTTTTCCTTTTTTTTTAACTTTGCCTTTTTTTGCAATGAGATTTTCAGTTATATTGCCTGCTGTCAGAAGTTCGAGCTGCACGGAAGTTGCCGCTGACAGAAATTCTGAAATGGATGAGTGTCAGATCAGCGTCATTATCAGCCTATAGGTCTGAAGCATCTTACACTGGAGGTCCCTGTGGCCCACACTCTCAGAACTGCATCCACAAAGAGCGTCTCTTTCCTGAGATCTCTGTTTTAATCAAGGGCAGCGTTTGCTTCCCAACCCACCCACATGTGTTTCCATTCCAGCTCTAGGGGTAGAACAGCACTCAAGTTGCTTGTTTTTTTAATGCGACAAACTTTAAAGGCACCTTTAAAATAAGATGACAGCGTGGCATTGTTAACCTTCAGTATTTATGTAATCAACAGAGTGAAAACAAGGGCTGAAGGGTAAGTAGTATGGGCTACTTCAAATAAATGTATAAATGACCCTGTAAATCACCCTGCTCTATGTTTATTCTCTTACCCAAAAGCGACTTTGATATTTACAGTGTGTGACAATTAAATTTGAAACTTGAATATTTGCAATACTGCATTTTTTTTTCAGCTGGACATTTTTGTACTTTTCAAAACTACAACAGCCAGGCCTAATTCTAAAATAGTGCCAAATTAGACTTTATACGGCCCCATGAAGTAGTAGGAGTAATAGTTGTTGGACTGTAGTACCAATAATAGTAGCATGATTATGCTAGTGTTATTGTTGTGCTTTGGAGTTAAGTTGAAAAATTCAGCTGTACCAATTGAACACAGCCATGATACATCCAGTTAAATAGTGTCACATCTTCTATTTTTGAAACACTAAATGGTTAGAATTGAGCAGTGTCCCAACCGGTTTGTAGAAAATGAGTCTTTTGACAGCCATTTCGGGGTGCTTGCTGAAGGAAAACTCATTCATGTGATCTTGACTTCCTGCCTGGCCTCCCAAATATCCGTGTCTGTTGTGCTGTCAGGGGACACAGAAATTGGGGGAGACACCGTCTGTTTGCCGCCTGAGACTCGCCAATGGGAGGGAGATCTCGCCCGCGTTCCCGGTGACCTTTAGAAATGCTCGGGTCGAATGATTTCCTGTCACGCCGTGAGGAGCTGCGTGTGGATCCACCCTCCGTACATAATTACGCCTTTGTTGTCTTGCTAGAACATTTTATTTTTTTTTTTTTTAAAAAAAAACCTTGCCTTATCTAGCAGAAGTTTTCTGTTTATCTGCTTATCTTACATGCAGCAGTTGATAATTGCCCAGTGAGTATTTATTTGTTTGTATTATTCCATTAGGATTTAAAAGCAGCTTTAGAAAAAAGCATTTTTGTTTTGTGTGTTTGAGTTTTGTTGACATATCTTAATGTCACATATAACCCTATGGCTCAATTATTCAAGTTCTACATTTCAAATTGCATATGTTTACACTTGCTTGAAATTACAAGGTTTTCTAATTAGAAATTGTGTTGAATTACATGCATTTCATGGTTGCCAATGGATATCTTAAGATTAAACATAAACTCTTAAAGTTAGCTCAACCTATATATAATGGACACTCATGCAGTACTGTTAAAGTCTTAGGCAATCAAAGAAAATAATGTTGAAACAATCTTCATGTTGGTGTAAAGCTATGATTTTTTTGTGTGTCAAAGTGTGTCAGCTTGGCCGTTTCCAAACCTCTCTTAAAGTCGACCCAGCAACCATCCAGTATAGGCCTACCGAAGTATTGTTTGACTTGACCGCTAGCACACCTTGTTGTCTAATTAATACCTCATTGAAGTGTTGAACTAATTGAGCTAATTAATTAGGTGAGCTGGTGGTGACATATGGAATGGTTGGGGTGTCCCTGAAGAGAAGTTTAGGAACCAAAGCTGTGTTCATCTAGTCATCCAACAAGATATCAGTGACCTTTTTTACTGTTAGCAACTCTAAAGTTAAATTGGGTGTTTTTTATGAGAAAATGTGCACTTACTACTCAGATAAACACTTTAAGCACCTTGACTAAGACTTTTGCACAGTACTGTATATAGCACACATATAACGTAGTATATATGTAGATATATAGCAGCATGTTTTTGGCAATAATAGGCCAATCTTAGACTTCTTAAGTTTTATATGTATTTTCTTTCATTGTAATTTTCAGGCTATAAAGATACATTATTGCAGCAGAAACTACTGCATTCATTGTGTTGCGAGTAAATGGTGAGGAAAGTATGCTGATCTGGATAAATGGGGAGCGCTACGCTGCAGAAGTGCCTGTTTCTACATAATCTATTTTCACCTGCTGTTTAATTATCATTGCACAGTCACGTACTGTGAAACTTTTTTATTTTATGTGCATAAAAGACACTAAGAGTCTTACAAACGCATTGCATTTACGAACCTCACAAAATGTAAGAAATGTAATATTTCTCTGTTTGTTTGCCCCATATCTGATTTCTGTCTCATTATCACAGGAACTGTATAAGGTCACTATCGAAATAGTGCCTTCATTTCTTACTTCTTACTGAGCTCCCTTCTGAAGGCACCCACTGGGCAGCCTGCTCGCTGTTCACACTGCACACACACACAATGAGGGCCATTTAGAGACACCACATATGTGGACTGTGGGAGGAAGGACACAGAAGAAGGGGCGAGCAGGCAAACTCCACAGACACTCAGAGCCGAGCGGCGGCGGCGAGACCGGGGCCTCGCAAGCATGAGCCTGAGGAGCGACCCAGTGTGACGCCATGTTGTCCTTGAGACATTACAGGTTTCCAGCTCCCAGCTGCGTTTTCTTAGGCAGGCGTCGCCCTTCATAAGCATCATAATCATCTTACATCTACGCCTTTCAAAGTCAAACCTGTCAAAGTTATACTCATGTGGAGACATCCTTACACGTACATCACACTGAAATTGTCAGAAGATGTTGAGAAGCATATGCCAGCTAGGTTCCCCTGTGACCCTGTCTTGAACTACACATTGTCTAGTCTAGTTTGGGCAAAGGATTTTCATCTGTCTCTATTGATGAAGCAAGTTTTGGATAATTTTAGCTGTGGCTTCAAATTTTTATGCAGGTTGTATATGCTACATTGAATAGTGGTAGATAATGAAGCGTAAAAATGCATGAATTCTAAGTGCACAAATGAGTGTGGAAAGAATAATAATAATAAAAAAAAGCTCTTAGCAGGATGAGGAGGAATTTTATTCAGCCTAAGACTTCTCAGAATCCATTGTGTGACCAAGAAGAAGCTGTTTTGTGAAACACAATGAGTGTTTTTCCCACTTCTGCAGGCTGCTTAAAGGCACACCTGATTGGGCTGCTGTGACACGCTTTGCATTCAGAGCAGCGCTTATTGAGCCAAGCTTCTCCCGAAGATGTGCTGAGAAACAGAAATCGCGTTTTTGGCTGTTCTCTTTGCGGCGTTTCCCTGGGCTACGGCTACTTTGCCATGCTGGCAGAGATACTCATGTTTCCGTTTAGAAATGTTCAGAAGTGGACAAGCAAACTAGATAAATCCATCAGTCGCTATTTGGAAAATGAAAAACAGCGCCCTCAAGCTGCTGAGAATAGCAGCTACCTTAAGCATGTGGAATGGTAAGTATGAATTAGAACGAGGATTGTCAACCTGTCCATACATGGACAAATGTGTCCCTGACAGGACGTGTCTGTGTTCCTGTGCAAAATGTTTTGATTGGGGAGAAAAAAAAATACGTAGGCTGCATTTTTTAAATACCATGTTCATGGTAAAAATTGCATTTTGATCAAAATGTCCAAGGACCCTTCAGAATTCGCCCTGGGGTCAGTCCCTGAATTAGAAAACTCCCAGTTGTGACTGTAGTTGCAAAACCTTGCATCATATATGTATTCAAATGTTTAAGTTTATTATATTGTGTAAGGTTATTGACTTCCAAAATGAAGTATAAAATATACAGCTTTTTTTTCTGGAGGATTACGAACAGTTGGAATGACCTTGCTTCCATTCCGATACTGCAGAGTTAAGCCCTAGCAATAGGCATCAAACTCCCATAGGGATGCAGAGTCAAGAGATTGCCGAAGCACCAAGCTGTAGCTTAATGTACTGAATCCACACGGAGTGGAAAGCTGTCTGTCTGGCATCACGCGCACTGGGCCGAAATGTGACACGCGGCCATGAGCCCGTCCTGCTGCTTGCAGGCTTCGGCCTCTGCGATCTCCGTGACCGTCACATGTGAACGGATGTCGACGGCTGCATGACAGAAACCTCGATAAGCAGTAACCGCCTCTGACTGCTGGGGCCTTATGAAATAATAGATTCCATGTGTTATTTATTTTATTTTTTTCCCCTTTCGTTATCTGTGCTTCGGCTCCTATGTCAAGCTTGCTGAGGGAGAAGCAAGGCGTGCTTAGTTACAGCAGGTGCTCGCGTTCCTGAAGGGCGGTAATACAGAAAGCACTTGGGTCCCTCCATCTCGCCTGACTTACAGCTTTCTGCAAGGCTGAAGATTCTCGGCGGTGAAATCAACCCTGAGTTTGCTTATGAGGTGCCAAATAACTAAATATCACTGCATTTCTTTCAGCAAAGTCATTCCCTGGTTCGGGAAATTCAGGACAGTGCCAAGTAATAACAGTAAACTTCAGTAGACTTATTCGTGCATAGATTCCTTGGGAAAACACAAGGTTGATTAACAGTCTGTGGTTAAAAGGAACGGTCTGTGACCATGGAAACAACTGCTCTTCATTTTTTTATGAACACAGCGCAGGTATGGCAAGGAGTAGAAAAAAAAAACACAGTAATATTCCTGTGCTTAGACGCAGCTGCACCCGACCTGCCAGAGAATTCCTTGTCTTATCCAATACATCACTCACATGAATTTCCCAGGTGCTGCGACAATCCGCACACCTGTATGCTCCACCAACCTCCTCCGTGTCGCTGCTTCTCTTCACTGCTTTGAAGGCTTAATTATAATAGTAAAAATTCTGCTTCCGCAGAATTAAAAAGAGAGGTGGACGTCTAATTTTGAGGCAAGTGCTGGCCATGTGATAAAATATGTGTAAAGCGGATTGGTTAGGTCGTTAGTTCCATACTTTGTACATTAACAAATATTGGATAAAAGAATATCGGTGTAAAACACTCTGTATTACTGAGCAGTCGTGAGCCTACTGTATGCCGATAATCCTTTTTTTTTTTTGGCATACCTGGAATAAACAATCGCACGTTATTTCATTAGCATGCTCCAAGGAAACTGGGGAGTTTGCATAATTGCATAATAATGTTGAGTATGTAGAAAAATGTAATTTGCAAAGTGGAAACTGCTTTGCTCTGTCTGTTGGGTTTGTCTCATTACCCTCAGGGAAAAAAAAAGTCATAATAAGGAGATAATTTGTATTATGATTTCAAAAGAATGCAAGTGTAATCTAACAGAGGAATATGTTGCATTGTTAAAGGTTCGTTCATAATCTCAATGTTGAGCTTGAGTTTTTCTGGTAATCATAAAGGTATTATTAATTAATTCGCTTTAGGGTGGTTTCCAGCAGGAAAACTCTTAACATTGAACTCAGTATTAGTGGCTGTTTTCAAAAGCTAAATGATAACGTTACAGTAAAATGCAATCACCTACACTGCAGATACAGAGCAGAGTGGAAGTTAATTTGCTGCGCATGGTAATGTGACAGCTAAGAAGTCATTGTCACCTACCAAGAGGTTGTCAGTATAAACAGGAATGGAGGAAATTACTCTTTTAATATTTCAAATTAAAATGTCATTTGCTCTTAAAGACTTAGATCCCCTACCAGAGAATAACCAGGTATACTCCTGGAATACTTTTCTTGTGAAATGACTGGCATAAAATGAAATGTGTCCTGTCTCTATACTGGCCCTTTTTCTTTGACTGCTCTGTGCTGGACAGACTCCAGATGCCACCAACCTGGTTGCAGTCAAACAGTCACGAATCTTGAATCTCAGATGTGTTACCTCGTGTCAGAGAGTGCCTCTCCTGGAGCTTTGCGCATCCACTGTGACACTTTACCTTCACAGGCCGACCACAGACTGGTCTGTTAAAGATACTGGGCTACTGGGAATTAAATCACTCCCAGCCAGGCTGTGTCTTTAACGGGCATAATTACCCCATGACAGGGTCTTAAGAGCTTAACTTCTTGCGTTGCTCGACCTTCTGTTGAGTCACAGTTTGTCCTGAAATGGCTTTGTTTGGGTCCGCACTATTCCTCAAATGGGTCACCAGCTTGGTCAGCCACCATGTGCCGCCATTTTCACTTTACTATTTAATTGTTGTGTGAGTCTGTTGATAAGGTTATTGTGACGGCCCTAAAATATCCATTAGCGTCTGAAGACAGGCGTCATTTTTTGCGCCATCCTGCTGTGGTATTCAGCCCTTAATTGAAAATGCTAAATGCCCTATTTTACAATAGAAAATGCCCCTGTTTGGGAAAATGCTGAGAAATTAATAGCTATCGATCAGCACCACTTTCCCATTCTGCACCACCCTTTTTTCAAATTAGCCCAGCATTGATCCCCAGCAACAAATTTTGCTCTCACAATTCCCATCGACCCGACTGTAATATGTGACCCACAGTCAGCTGCTTATACTTCACATTATAACACCTACATCCATTGTGGTGTCATAGAGGCTGCCTCAGGAGCGTAACCATGATCTAGCCCGCAGAGGTCAACCCAAGGGCAGGATTTAACATTCCTCGTGCATTTCATCCAGGGACTGTAGCACGTTTGCAAGCAAACCTTCATTATTCTGAGGCAAAAATATCGCGCTCCACTGCATGAGCAGTTAGACCTTTATTCATGAAGCCAGAACACAAATGAAAGCTAAAGTGGATGCAAGTCATTTCTACACCGGACACAAAGACAGTACTGTCTGTAGCCAGGAGGTCAAAGCAGATGTTTGATTTAATCTAAATTACAGTAATGACTGCAAAGTCACCATAGGGAGTGTCTGATTGACTGAAATTTACTATTTATTTAAGGCCTGCTTGACTCAAGGAAAGATGCCTCAGTAGCCAAAAACCTTCCCCAGCAAACGCGAGGCTTGCAGTGTCTAAAATAAACCAATACCAATTATACAAATGAAGGAGACGAAGGCAGGGGTGATGGATGAAATTCTACAAGACAAGTTTTTTTTTTCTATAGAAGTTAGATAAATAAAATAAGCAGTACAATAATATTTATTAGCATTTAAAATTTAAAAATAATATGCATTCACAAAAATCTATAATGGACTGGGGGGTACAAGGTATTAAGCTTCTGGTAACAAGTTCTATGAAAGCCTTTGCATGAGACCTGTGTGAATCATTCAGGAATATTTATGTTCTGCTAATGAATCCTTTGCATTCTCCACAGATGACGCTAATGAGGGATGTTTGTTGTTGACATAAGCCGTTAAGGAGGCTTGCACATTTCTAAGGAAGGCATGATACATGAGCTCTGATGGCTTCCCACTATTTAAAATGTAAATGATTACATATCCAGTATGTGGAATTTGTTTAATGTTATTTAATTCTTACCTATCCAATTTTCCTAAAGTGATTATGTATAATAATCATATATTACAAGATATATGTTTGTAGGCTTTACGCTAACATGACCCTGCACTGGATATGTGCGGTGGGTGAGTTTCACTCATATTCCTGAGGCACTGATCCAAGATAACGTTCATATTATTCGTGGGTCATCAGTGACTCAAACAGTAAGGACTGCATGTGAATTGAAGAGCCCACTTGCGTTGTACTAAACAAAGTACTGTTGACACCTTAAATACACCCTGATGAAAAGAATTGAGGTTGAGGTTGCTACACCCACCTTGGGGGGGAGGACTGGATCTGTTGTCCCTGGGCTCTGGATAATGAGGGGGCCAAAAGGACTGTCTAACCTTTAAATAATCTGATGGCCTGATTTGTCAAAAATACATATTTGTGAAAACTTTAAGTAGTATTTGTGAATCACATAAAAACGTGTTATCAGTTTGTCTTCCTGATTTTAACATTGCTGTTGAAAACAATTTCACTTTCCCTCCCTGTAATGCTAAAAATGGTTTGGTCTGCTTCCTTAGTGCCAGTCAGACATACTCACGGTCTTAAAAAGCAGAAAAAGCAGCGTTTTTCAGCACATCTTTCTTAAATATGCATCATATGCATCCAAACCTTTAAAAGCTTCAAACTTTCAATTAGTGAAAATTTTGCACACACAAACATGTATTTACATGTATGTAAATAAGCTGTAGGGTTTAGTCTGTAGTGCTTTTGATGTAGCTTATTTCAGGTTTATAATGGAATAGTACAGATTTCTTGCATGAGTGCCTGAGTGAGCGGCACGGCAGATGCATGAGAGCTGGCAGCCCTGCTTAAACTTCTCCCATGTGTATCCAGATGTGGTATGAACTAGGTAGTTCATGAGTTGTATTTTTTTTTTTGACCAACAGAATGGGAATGAAAACATCATGGGGCAGGCGGGGGCTTTGGAAATCGTTTTGTCCTCAGGCATGACTAGTAAGACGGTGAGCCTCCACCCACTCATATGCACGAGTGTAAATGGAAGAATACAGTCAGGCTTGTGATGTGTTAAAAGCCATTTTCAATTAATGGAGGCAGCGACAAGCTGAATTGATTTGCGAACGGATACTTCCTTATAAGTAGCATCATGGTGGCACCAAAGCTACCTAAGTAAAATATTCAGTTTTCGTAATATTTGTCTTTCCCTATGTAGTTATGAATGTGAAGCTCTTTGTTTCGGAAAGACCTATCACAGTGCCTTTTAGTACATTTTAAGGAATTAATTTTTATTACTCAAAACGGACAAGAATTCTCTTTCTGTGGAAATTATGTTTTTGTCCATGTACAAAATGGCATCTAGAAAATACTATGTGGTTTTATAGATTTAAAAAAATTATTGCAATAAGGTGTTTTTTCTGCATGCATTCTAAGCTTTCTGAAAACTGTGTACATAACTTGGAATAAAGGACTGTGCCAAGAAATTAAATCATTAAACAAAAAATGCACATGGAGCATCTGCTCTAGGTCACAAAGCTGTAGTCCAAACTCTCTCTAGCAGAGGCAGAAAGGAAGGTCTTGTACACGAGCAAAGCACTAAGCCTCTGAAATGTAAAAAGTATAAAATATTTAAAAAACATATTGCAAAATTCAAAGAAAGTCCAAGCATGTAAAACAGTTAATCATTAGTTTGTTTTAGTTTATGTGTTATAATTTTTACCTTTATTAACATTTATTACGAAGTTGTATGATGCAATAAGCAGCTCATTGCTGAGAGAAGCTTAATAGCCAGAAGAGATTTTTAGTTTGTCTCTGAAGAATGTGTTGTCTGTGCCAGATGTTTCTTTGTTTATTTATTTGCTGTAATTGCAATGAGGAGGCAGAGCTGCAGCCTGCTTCAGCTACACAGAAGCCGGTGTTTCATTCTCACTAGAACAATTGCATTGTCACGTCAAAATGAATGATAGTTGGAGTGAGTGAGCTACTGGCACGAAAACTGAAATTTTGATATTTTTCATTAGTTCGCATCCCCAGGTGGTATTAAATATGGGTTTGTTTGGAGGTGGTTGTGGAGAACATGGAAGATGTTTGATTTGGTTGTCAGTTGAACTGCAGTCTACTTCTGAGTATATACAGCCACTTTAATAATTTCAGTGTTGCCAGGATTATAAACAGAATTTGAATTTAATAGATGCTTCCTGCAGATGAATAGATATAATTAAGTGTCAAATGACCATGATTGGGACCAAATATGAATGAAGTGGAAATATGGGCAATAAATAGATTCTTTTGTTGTTGTTGTTGCTTTTTTTAAGAGAGGGTGATGAAGGATCTTGTTGGTGCAGTCAGGGGACACGCGTTAGCACTGAGCCAAAATTGCATTTAATTAGGAAAAATTAATGCATGCAAAAATTGCTTGTAGACCATCTGATATACAGCATTTGCCAGGCTTGTTACTGTAGATTCTGTGAGCAAAGTTGAGATGTAGCAGTGCTTCATTGGTTCATTTTACAAGATCCATGGAACCCCGATGACACATTGAATTGTCCCAGAAATATAGCACATTCTGTCAGTAATGGATGCAATTGCGGCCTTTTAGATTACGTGAAAACAGGCTTCAAAACCATCTGAACGCCCTGCAAGGCTTATACTGGGGATGGATGTTTCAGTGGGAAACATGATAAGTTGCAGGAATGTAAACCAGAATTCTCGAAAAAAAATCTGACCGAACAATATAATAAATAAGACCTTATAATCTTCTGTGAGTTTTCATCATAAACGCTCTGCATATTAAATATGTATGGTTCTCTTTTGTCATGCTAAAAGGACAAATAAACAAACATCAAAATGAGTAACATGATCATGTGTTTAGCTTTTATGCAGTAAATATTATATCCAAGCAATTTAGGTGAAATTAATCGGTCAAGGTGTGTTTGATGTGTTTCCATCAAAACCTGAGGCTTTGAGATTGCCATCCACAAGTTTAATGATCCCACATACAAATTAGTTGTTAATTCTTTGCGCGGTAAACCTTAGATCACAATTGTAGGTTCACTCTGCTTTGTTGTTGGTGTAATGTTATCTGAAATTTATTTTTTCCTTCCTCAAATTAGGTCAGGCATTATTCACTGTTAAAGGATGCCAATGACCAAATGCAGTTTTCAGAACTTGCATTGATAATTCAAAAGAATCAGTTGTCACTTGGAGTCTGAGATTTCCTGACATATGTGATGAAATCTGGGAAGTCACCAGTGTGACTAATAGAGCTACCAGCATTCTCCTGCTGATGATAAATGTCAGGCTGTTAGCACAGAACGCTCTCGGAGTCTGCTTTCTCTTAAGATGGCTCATTTTCCTTGGAATATAATCCATGTCTAATAGGATACATGTAAGACTCTGAAGCATTTCTCAAGAATTGCTTTGAAAACGTCCTGAGAACTGAGGTTCATCTTCTTATGGCAGACGGCACTCTTCACATCGCTGAGGTTGAGTAATATGTTTTTTTGCATGAATGACTTTTTAATATTTCATCTTTTTTGTTGTGGGTAGCTTGCTACTTAAGGACACGGCCCGTAAGCTACTGGTTTGCATCCCCGGTGGAATCCGGTTGTAACCTTGACGTATCCTGAATTGCTCCAGTTAAAAAAAAAAAAAAGTGACATTATAAATGGGTAACATTGTAAATCGCTTTGAGGGAAAAAAGTGTCACCGGTCTGGTATTTTACTGCTCAAATTCATCAGAGAAAAACCTTTATTCTGCATGTTAAACACCTCTTACGAGAATTAATGATTTACATTGTTAATCTATATTCTAACTTTGTTCCCCCGTTTCAGAGGAACTGCTGTTTGACTTTAATTACTTTTAATTCAACATATCTTTTGATATATATTTTTTATGCCATTGAGTCGGAAAATTTTTTTTCAGTCAGTTTAAAAATTAATTTTCAGTTTGATGATGCCGGTGTCAGTTAATGAACGCAGCAGTAGGGTGACGCTTTGGAACCTGCAAAGGGAAGCCTTCCTGTGAGCTTCCTGTGAGCTTCCCTGTCTCTCCTCTTTCTCTATACATATATACGCCTCTGGGATTTTTCATTTTTCTACAAATGCATTTTACTTCCAATATTAAATACATAATGCATACCTTTATTTAAGAGGTTACTAGACCAGCTCAGCAGGTAACTGGTTTCACATGGTCACGTGTTTAGCTGTTATGTAGTAAATAATCCAGGCTTATGGTTTGGATATTCTCTCCATGTTGCATGGCTTTTCTCCTGGTACTCCAGTGAGCCTGCACTGCCTCTGATCACCATCCAGGCTCTTCCTGCTCCTTGTTCCCTGAGCTTCCTGGCGTCAGCTCTCCTTCCTATGACCCAGTACTGTAAAAGTGGTCAGAAGATAGATGGATGCTGTTAAGTAGGGTTGCACCAAAAGATTATTATAAATTTATTTGATAATGTTTTATGTTCTTATTTATTTTAGAAGTAAGTTTCTGCTCCCCTTCACGCTGGATATCTGTGAACCTCGTTTTTTCGTCCTTCACACTGTAGCCCACCACTTATTTTCACACCCTCCTGCTTATTTGCCATTTTCGTAGACCATTTCTTCCATCATTACCCTGTAGAGACATCAGTCCCTGCTAGGGTATTTCCCCGTAGCTGTTTACTGAAGAAAACAAATGGGCCTGTTCTGAGCAGTGTTCAGTGAAACATTGGGTCAAATCAGCAGCTATTATTTTAACGCCGCTTGTTTCCTGAGTCTTTCTGATGTTGCTGGGGGTGTCTCTCCCTGCCGCCCCCAGCCAACCCTTAAGCGCTCATTTGGCAGTCAGTCATGGAGAGATTGGACTCAAGCCAATGTTTTCTTTTTCCCCTTGATTTGTGTTTGAATGTCAAAAGGTAATTTTCAAGCTGTTACTAACTTCCGTGTTTATTTATATAACGTATTATTTTTTTAAGGCATGGGATAATTTAAAGTTGTTTTATATAGCACAGGCATAAAAAATATATCTGAAGCCTACAGGAAATTGAAAAGTGTGTGTCTTAAATGTTGGTGAAAGTAATAAAGCATTATTATTATTATTATTATTATTATTATTATTATTATTATTATTATTATTATTATTATTATTATTATTGGAATGAGATTGCAGCTTTCCTACACAGTACTATAAAATAATAAGTTAAATAATAGAAGAAATAGGATTAAATAGAGTACTTAAAAAAAGATTGTATAACTCATCTCTCATCGTCTTAATCCAGTGGTTCAAAATGAGCTGAGTAAAGCAAAGCTGTGCAGACTTTTGATTGGTAATTAGCTTTGGATGTTAAGCACAATGTGTTATTTTGCTTCCAAAACACATTCAGAGCATTTCCGTATCTGTGTAATCATCAATGTTCTCGTGGAATTGCTGTTTTGCATCTGTTACTTATCAGGAATTTCTGATTCTATTTAATCTGGATTAAGCGGTCATTTAAGGTCATCTTTTATCAAAGCAGTTCTTATTGACTAAAGACTGACTATATTTAGAGAGAGACCAGATGAATTATGTTGTTACTGTTGTTAGAAGTATGTTATAATGCATTATAAAGTATATTATATGCATTATAAATCTGTTCTTCTGCTGAATTTTTGCCTTACCCATGTATTGTTACCCGATTTTTAAAATAAAACTTAATATATATTATTGAGAAGGCGGCACAGTGATGCAGTGGAGTGTGCATATTCTCCCCATGACATTGTGAAGTTTTTTGGAGATACCAAATTGCCCGTAGATGTGCATGTGTGTGTGAATGGTGTTTGTGTGGTCCAGGTATACCTTACCTTGTGGGGACCAAATGTCCCCACAGCGTGATGAACACCTGTTTTTTTATGCTTTATGGGAAAACTCTATTTTATAAAAATCTGTGACTGCAACGAAAAAAACTAAAGGTTGTCATAGTTAGCATTAGCATTTTTCCCATAGAAATTAATGAGCGGTGTGTGTGTGTGTGTGCGCGCGTGCGTGCGTGTGTGTGCGTGCGTGCGTGCGTGCGTGTGTGTGTGTGTGTGTGCGTGCGTGCGTGTGCGTGTGTGTGTGCGTATGTGTGCGTGCGTGCGTGTGCGTGTGTGTATGCGTGCGTGCGTGCGTGCACGTGTGCGTGCGTGTGTGTGTGCGTATGTGTGCGTGCGTGCGTGTGCGTGCGTGTGTGTGTGTGTGTGTGTGTGTGTGCGTGCCCTGCGATGGGTTGGTGCCCCATCCTGAGTTGTTTCCTCCATTGCTTCCATAGCTCAATACTCAACACTAAATAGGGCAAACGGATACAGAGGATGGATGGATGGATATATTGACTGTTTTCCTATTTCAAGATTTAAAAATATTGCTTCTGAAAAGTCATTTGTAAGTTCCGAACTCACCAAAAGTTTAATTGAGACAGCAAAATTGACAGTAACTGCTAATGTATTCATTGACTTATGTGCTGAAGTTGAAGGGTAAAATTCATTTTTGATGACATTCACTGTAATTATTCAGACCTCTTTTCAACGCAAGAACAGCGATCAGGAGGAACAATGTGATGCTATTAAATTAGAAGAATTCTGTTTGTTTTTATTCTTGATTTTAATAGAATAGCAAAAGCACACTGACAGCAAAACTATTTTACTAGTGTGTCCATTATCTATACATTAGCTCTGTTTGCTTGTTGATTAAATTTTCCACACTCAGAAGTATGCAGTTTAAAAATCTGTAAAGACAAATCGTGCTGCTTTAGAATTCAATGGAAGCTTCTCGAGCAGTACCTCTGTTGGTTTCTGTTTCCCTGGGTTGTGAAAGCACACAGCACCCAAAAGGGATTCAGGAGGTGTCATCAACGGGGATGCCGTAAGTTCTCTGAATGCAGCATGTCGATCTTCACTGACTACCAGACTGGGGCGGATGGGTCAGTGTATGTGAAAAAATTATCCGTTCATTCATTTTAATAAGCAGGTGGTTTTGGTGAGCATATATCCCTGAAAGAGCAGAGCAGGAGACAGAGGGCATGGGATCTCAGCCCAAAACTGTCTATTAATACAGTGTCAGCCTTAGTGAAAAGAATCCGAGCTAGACCTTATCGCCACAGGCTCCGAAACAGAGGGCTTAGGAAACGGATATAATAGTGTATGTTTGAAGGCAACAGTTAGATAACTAACTCAAAGTGTCACTTTCAATAAATTCTTCAGACAT
>JAODLC010000038.1:22309077-22336804 GCA_026781145.1 Hippopotamyrus pictus | reverse complement strand
TATGTACATATATATATATATATATATATATATATATATATATATATATCCAACATGCAGTATTAGACAGTAGCTGTTTAGTTTTCTGGCTGTTTGTTAAAATAGTTCGGGCTCCTTAGACCTCTGCTGGAAATGTGGCAGTCAAGTTTTTAATTCAGTGAGCTTTAATTCAGTGCTTTAATCTCATCCACTTCTGCACTTTTCTGAGAGGAGGAAAATGAAAGATGGATTTTCTGTATGACACAGCCTGCATCCTTTTCCTTATGTGTCAATTTGTGTATGATAAGGTTGCTTAGCTTTACACTTGACACTTTTCTGAAAAGCCGATTTACAGTGACGTGTTCCACAATGCAACATGCTATTTTGCATTCAAACAGAAAGCTTGTCCTTTAATGCTGATCTTGTCAATATCAAGATCTTTTCTCTTTTGACTTCAACTAGCATCCATGGTCTTGGAATATGTTTGGATAGATGGATGGATGGATGGATGGAT
Source organism: Hippopotamyrus pictus (assembly GCA_026781145.1). Classification (NCBI taxonomy): domain Eukaryota; kingdom Metazoa; phylum Chordata; class Actinopteri; order Osteoglossiformes; family Mormyridae; genus Hippopotamyrus; species Hippopotamyrus pictus. Next base: position 22,336,311 of record JAODLC010000038.1, on the reverse strand, counting down.
GGATTGATTCTCTTATTTTCAGCAATACCGGTATTCTGGACTTTTTTAAAAGCTTGCAATAAGCCTTAAGACATTTGTTTTTCATAATTCATCTAGCTGAATATTTCAGTGTGCTTGAAAAAAATATACTCTTAAGGATTTATTGTAATTAGTCATAATCTAAGTCATTGATTGTTTTTTTTTTTTGCTTTTGGCAGTGAACCAGTCTGTGGCTACATAGCTCCATACTCAGCAAGCCGCGATGCACTGTGTGTTCTGACACCTTTCTATCATAGCCAGCATTAGCTTTGTTAGCAATTTGTGCCTCTGTAGCTCTCCTGTGGGGTCAAACCCGGCGGGTTGACCGTCGCTCCCCACACACATCAGTCTTGAGTCCCATGACCCCATCACCAGTTCACTGGTTGGCCTTCCATTTTTGGTACGTACTGCCCACTTCATACTGGGAACACCCCACAAGACCTGCCGTTTTAGAGACGCTCTGGCCAACACGTCTAGCCATCACAATTTGGCCGTGGTCACTCAGATCTTATTCTTGCCCATTTTTCCTGCTTCCAATACATCAACTTCAAGAACTGTCTCTTCACATGCCTAATATACAATGGCGCCCTTGACAGGTTCCATTGTAATGAGATAATCAATGTTATTCACTTGGTTTTAATGTTATTTAATGTTTAATGTTATTCATTCATGGTTTTAATGTTGTGACTGATCGGTGTATATTTTGTGAGAGCTGTTTGATTGCAAACTATTTAGGCTTCTAATTTGATCCAGTCTCAAACGAAAGTATAGTTGGAATGGAAATCAATCCCTAGACTAAGGTTCCTGCTCAGCTCGATTCCCTTGTTTTTGTGTATTAAAGCTTGTGTGATTGAGTGTGGTTTTTGTTGACCTTAAATCATTACAATGAACCTTTAATGGAGCAGCTACAAAAGGCAAAGCCGCTTCTGTGAAAACATATTAAGTTAAAATGGCTGCCTGCTGGAATGGTACATGCCTTCAGAGCATCATTTTGCTTATTTACGTTTGCATTTGGTTCCATAGCAGCACCATACAGTGATATACTTAGTCATTACTTTGTTGCATGGCTAAAGGCCTGCCTATAAACTAATATGCCAAATCCATGGCCCTTCTTTCATTTCTCTTTTGTATTGTATCAATTTGTATCAATTGTATCAATTGTAGTTTTATATTGCCTTAATTAGATGTTGCTTTAATATTTTTGATAATACGATGCTCTTACATTTGCTAAATGTTTGTTCCAGTTTTGTTAAATATACAATGCGTGTATGTTTGATTTGTATTTTGTGGCGAACATGGTGGCCTGAACTGATAGCAGGTTTTCCCTGGCAGACAATCTTGTGGCTAATATAATTTTATTGGAGTAGACACTGGTCTCACTGATGCTCCTGCTGATGCCATTGTAACTGACAGGCATTGCTGTGGCAATATAAAGAATAGCCCCTGTAACTATTCCGTTAACTGCTTGCTGGCAGTACGGAAAGGGAAAAATTGCAGATAAGCACATGATGGTGTGGTTAGCATCAAACTCATTGTCCATATTGCGACAGTTAGACAGAGTATTGTGAGGTGAATAAAACTGACCGTTAGAATAAATGGTGGGTCTCTTTTTTCCAGTGATGAATAGATACCCTTGGCTGCTTTTGATTTTCCTTTCCTTTAATTGCAAATACAATTATGTAGAACATTCTGTGAACGAATTCGATTTTTGTTCCCTCTTTAAAGACCTTTCCTCCAATGAAATGAAAAATACCTGCTGCAATGGAATCAAGGACTAAGCAGGAGGAAAGAAAAGAATCTGTGGGATAAACACAGTCTACATCACTGTGAACGTCTTTAGTAGTTCATCGCTTTCCGCTCTGTTTCTGCAAGCTTCCCGTCAGTCATCGCTCAACAAAAGATAGAAATTGAGCAAAGTTTAAAGAGATGAGTTCATGATGACGGCAGATGATTAACAGTGCCACATGTTTCATAATGAACCTTAGAAATATAAAACCATTTTAACCTTGCCAGGATATAAAAAAGCCATTTAACTGTGGAGCCCTATTTCTTTCCTTAATTTGGGTCAGGCTAGATTTTGCTTTGAACATGCAATACAGCCATTTTACATCGATGGCTTCAACTGCTAGACTAGACTTTCGACCTGCAAATTTAATGGGTCAACGATCCACTTAAGCTTGCAATTGATTCATTTGTATTTGGTCAATCAGATTCTTACTTAAAAGGAATCATGGTACAGGTGTACAGGTTTTGTACTGTATTTATTGTAAACTGTATTTATGTTATGTTTTGTCTACTACTATAGTATTTATTATTGATGATGTCACACTCAGGCTGAGTTCACACACAGACTTAAATTCAAACCCCCTTCTCTTGCACTGTCCAGTCTTTTTGCCCTTATTAGAAACGTTTGTGAACCCCCATTCTTTTTTGTTGCTTCCTGTTCGTATGTTGCACTGCGGTTCTGGGGGAACGTTAACTTGTGCCACTGTACACCTGTATGTGGGCGGTACAACAATAAAGCCAACTTCATTTAGCTTTTTTGATAAACTTCAAAGGTAGCGTTACAAATATCCTTTCTGTAAATATGATATACCTGTTTGTGCTGGAGGACACAAAAATTAGACTTTGAAATTCAGGTAGTCAGGATAAATTATCTAGTTCAGCACACAAAATCAAACATCAGTCAAACTATTCTTCTTCAGTGCTCTGCTTGGAATAGAAGGTATGAAATGTCAGAACACTGATATGGTGGAAACGTAAGAAACATTAACTTCTTTGGGAATGCTGCTCAGCTCAGATAGGACATACAGTATTGCATTCGGATTTATGTGTTTGTTTGTTCATTTGTTTCAAAGGCTGTCGATAAGGGTCCATCTAGGAAACTCTCTCACAAGTAGAGATTTGTGGAGAGTTGGCAAATGAAGGGACACTGAGGCAGGTGATTAAAAAATCAAAACAAATTAAAATAAACACAAATGTTGGCTCACAGCTTAGCTGTTGAGTTTCAGTTTGACTATGAAACATTCTGAATCTTTTAATAAATAGTGTAAAGAGTTGTGGTGCCAAAACGGGAATGGCATACAATAGGAGCAGAAAAAGAATACGTATTATAAAAGGATAAATTTTATATATATAAAATCAACTTTGTCTTGGGGCACATTGTAGCTCATGAAAATTATGAAGCTGCAAATCAGTAACGGGAGTGTGATAGGAAACCCTGAACATTTTTAAGGGCATGTATAAAACAATTGTTTCATTCATGATTCATGACCCAAATGAAAGGTCTTTCTGGTCAAAGAGCTCTATATTTTAGATCTTCTTCAATCACTTTACCTTATAGTATTAAATATGTTTCAGTATTTTTTTATTCTGTTTCTTTGATAGCTGGAGATGTCCTCATGGTTCTGTACATTGTAATGGAACACCTCTTGTCCCCACCTTCCTTCAGGAACAAATGAGATTTAATTGCATATATTAAGTATTAGGTGTATGAATAATGTAGCGTTAATGGACAATAATGACTAAACATTCTCATTTTATTATTTCCCATTTTTTGTACGTATTTGTTTTTGCTGCTGGATTTAGTGATCCTCATTATATAAGAGATTGTTTCTCAACATTTTTATGTGAGCCTCATGAGGTTCAGAAGTTTCCACTAGAAGAGTGTTCAGTCCTTGCGTCCTTGAGTGCCCTGACGTCTCTCATTGTTCTCGTTGCTCTGTTGTGAATTGGGTTCAATTTAACAGTAATTTTTGCAGAATAAATCTGAATCTTGTGCATTGTGCCCCTGCGCAGTAGTAAACTGGATCTGGATATTATTATGATGTTCTAATATTACTGCCTTTTTTATCTTGCATTAAGGAAGACTGAAAGCAATAATAATACATGAAGTAATGTGGAATTCATTCATATTATGTTTTTACCTAACAGACATTTTTTTGTGTGTAAAGAATGGACCTCTTATTAAAGATCGTATATTTAATTTTCAGCTTAATAAACTGAGGTTATAACATGGAATATTTCTCCTACAGTGGCCCATTGAAACTGTAAAACGTTAAAATGTTTACAATAAATATATTCCAGCACATAAGCAACATATATCTGATTTATGGAGGTTAGCAGGAAAAGGTTAGGATCAGGTTTTAATATCTAGATGAGTCTTTTTAGGTTGTTTGAGCTTATACTCAAAGTAATAAGTCTAATCGATGCTGTAGCCTTCTTTTTATCTAGGAGAAATAAACCGAGATCTCACTGTAGTTTTTCTTTTCCTCTGGGATATTATGTAAATTTCAGACAAAACAACTGTAGCACAAATTACCAGTTATGCAAGTTATCATAAAAATTGACTCACTAATTACTGTATGTATGCTTTGGTCAAAAATCTTTTCAACATGCAATTATCCTTTTGATTATGCTAAGGGATGCGTAGGGAATCGGGGAACCGGGATTCGTCAGGGAATCGGATTTAGAGGCTGCATTTAATAGGTTAATCCTCACAAACAGCAGCGATGGTGTGCGTGTGCGTGTGTGTGTGTGTGTGTGTGTGTACGAGCATGCATGCACACACACATCCACAATACATCATTGCTTTTTACACATACAGTATATAAATACTTTTTTTTTTTTTTTCAAAGACTGAAATGAATGGGAAACCTCTGTGACCCTGTGCCTCCTGAATGCACCTTTTTGGGGGCATGTGGACAAACAGGGGCTGATTGAGTGGACAGCGGTGCCAGGCTGTCTGCTTGTAATGCACTTGGATCCCGCGGAGAAGCAATCACTGCAGGCTCGCAGATTTATATACGCCAATCGCCCCGTGTTAGCAGTCTGCTCTGCACTGAAACAAGGGGAGAAGTCAGGAAATGAGGGAAAATTGTCAGCGAGGCCTAATGTGTTTTTAAGCTTCTTTCAAATGCGCTCTGACACATTTCTCCAAGGACCTAATTGTTATGATTGCTGTAGAAAATATTAAAGTGAGTGCACTTTGAAAAAGAAAATCTTTGATTCTGAATAGAATCAATAGAATAGAATAGAATCTGAACACATGAAGTATGCACACATTGTCACACCTTTGTGGATTTTTGTATGATGAATTGCAAATGCATTTCTTTTTGCCATTTTGATCATTTTGCACTGATGATGGAACCTCTGTCTAGCTGTGCAGATACAGAACCAATAGCTAAATCTGGCTTGAATTAATATTAACACCATGTTTATTTTTTAAAAAATAAATACGAAATGATGTAGTTCTCAGTTTATAGATGACCTCAGTGGTAAACAGCAGCAAAATATTTTATGCTGTATACTTTAAGTTTTTTTCCCCATTTATCAAATTATTTTGCAATGTATATTGCAACATATATAGATATATTAGTAAATCTCTCCATGGCTCATTGCTCAAGTTCATAGGGGAAAAAATTACTGCATAAAGTCTTCTGACTTTAGTGACAGTGTAACGAAGGGAAAGATTGCAAAAATAATCATTAATGTCTCCTGGAACAAGAACTCTGTGACTAAGGTTGGCAGAAGCCTTGGTATTACAGTAGAAATAACATTTCTCTCAAGCATTTTTCAGAAAGCAGTATCACATGACACCCCAGAGAAATGAAATTCTGAAGGAATTGTTCCAGTGCATGTGTACAATGAATATTTTCCTCATTGCTGAGATATAAATTTAATTAACATGGGTATTCCAACATTATATTTATGAGATCAACTGTAATATATTTGTATGCATCTATTGTACCTGTATAGGAATTTAAAAAATTATCCACAGATGTTTGTTGGGCTGTTATCCCAAATATATTTTTCATTGCACTTAATTTATTTTTGATTAGAGTTTGTCATTGTATGTGGTTTGGAGCTGTTCCTTTGTAAATTGTTTTGTGTTTTTAAGCCACTGGCAGTTTGTTGTTTTACAAAGGTCCAGTATAAACTCATTTTTGATGGTATCAAAAAGCCAAAACAATGTTGGATGTGATCTGCAAGGAACATCTGGTAAATATTAAATCTAAGCAAATGCAACACAAACAAAACTTGCATAAAAAATCCTTAGAAAGAAATACTGAGCATGTCTGGCACCAGGCGGGGGAATTCTCCCAGAGATCACATTGTGTGGTTTGGCGAGGGGAGCTTGACATCACCGTGTGATGGTTCATGTGTTCCATCAGATAGCAGGGAGTCTATTCCCCTTGGTTCTGAAAGCAAACATGAGATTTATTTCTGCTTGTTCTCCACTCCAGCACAGACTCCAGACAAGGTGAACGATCGCAGAAGGAGCAGCACGCAGATGAAGACCGTCAGAGCAGATTTGGAATCGGCCAGTGGACACGAGACCAGAGCTGGTCTGCTGACCCTCACTCTGATATTCATCATCGCCCATCTGTGTGGCTAAAACCAGCAGGCTTCTGGTCCCCCAGTGCAAAGTCACATTTTTTCTGTCATTAAACGTGATACAGACGGATGACATTTTATGGGGATATAGGTGATATACAACATTTTGTAAAGCTCCCCTTCGATGACTGATCTGAGGGGATGGGTTAGTAAAAGGCCATAGCAGGCATTGTGATCATTTACAGGACAAAACGCATTCTGAGTGTTTAAATGTAGCCATGGTGAGGCTGTGGGTCTCTGTTCTTCTCATCTAGCCATAATCAGCCTGATCTTTCCTCTGCATATAAATCTTCAGAATGTAAAATCTACGTATTCTAAATATTTTACAATATAGAGGACAGATATAAGTAATCACGGTAACATAGTGCTGCATTTATTAAACAGGTATAATTATAACATTCACATTTTTAATACATGTAATACAATGTGCTAAAAAGTTATGATAATATCACTACTTTTTTTTCCCTAGAACAAGAGTAAAATGTAATATATATGCTGCATCTGCCACTGTATTTATTTTCAGTGGAGTAAAACGAATTTGGTATTTTTTCCATTCAAGAGAAATACTCCAGAATTTGTCTCTCAGGGCAGGAATAATTCCATTTCTTAATTGTGTATATTTCGTTTTCCCTGGAATTTCATCCTATTCTGCTGCTTCCAGTTCTGCATCAGCCTTGGCAAAGGCGACAGCCCCCGCACCTCTCTGGCTGTCTGTCGAGTGTCCCTTCCAAGCTGATTGCATACTTAATTACTGTAGGTTGCGAAGCACTTTTCACTGCCCGTGTGACCCTGTATTCATGGGAGAGTAGTTATGATGTCATGGCCGTGCAACGAGATTCCGCAATTCAGTGCATCACCTACAGAGGCATCCCATGATGGCTTGGCCCTGTCGCTCTGCGTGTAACTTTCCTAATCAGGTAGAAGAGGGTGAATTAAAATGCGTGTACTTCAGAGAGGACTCCGCTCATCTGTCATTCCGGGAAAGGAGAATGCATATATTTATGTTACCACTTATTTTAAAACCTAATTTCTTTTTCTTTTTTTTAAGTTTATTTATTTATTTATTTTGATTGCTTTATTAATTATTAGTCATGTCATATTACTGTAAACAATGCAAGTTGTTACAGGTCTTTGGACAAGAGTGTAAAAATATTGATTTGCTGGGGAAAAAATAATATAACCTTTAATATCAAATGTTTTGTTTATGTGTTTGTAAGTGTGTAAGGCCTCATATTGAAAACTCCAAAATGATAATATAATATATAATGATATAAGATCATTAAAAACCTTCTGTGAGACATGAATAAAATGGCATGTTGTGAAATGTAGAGAATGTCATTGGAATGCTGAGTAATTCGTACATTTATTTATAAGTGAAGAGTCTAAGCACCAGGGTGTAGTCTAATGCAATATCAACAATACAGAAAACAAATGTTAGTGAAGAAGTCAAAAGAATAGTCATTTAAATACACACGTAGAGTTTAGCTACGCATAAGCGATGACTGCAAACACAAAACAGAACAATCAGGAGAGCAAAGCAGTACAAAAGATATAAACGCTAAGTGCTTCAACGTTACCTGTAATAACTTTAAGTTATTGCATACATGCAATTATTTTTTAATACTTTTCTTATTGTAATACTTTTTTATTTTTTTGTAAGTTGAAATTATGTATGGGGAGCATGTATGGAAAAGGTCAGTAGGCTGTAATGCTTGTCAGTCATTTTGTTGTTCTGGAAAGAATTTACCCTCTGCTTGCCTAGCAGGGTTGAGAAAATCTCGATATCCACAGAAGGCATTCTGTAACACTGTAGCTTTGCACTCGGCCTCTAGGCTAAATATGGGTGGAAAAAATGCACTGGGTGAAAGTTGATTGGGAGGGAGTGCAGTGAGTTTCCTGGGTGATTCAGCAATAACAGCAGTGAGTGAGAGAGAGAGTCTTCAGTCGTAGCAGGGAAGGCTTCTGACCGCAAAAACGCCAGAAGATGCACCTGTGGCTTTATGAAAGTCGTATTTCAGCTGGCAGGAATATTTACGCACACTGCTTGATAACTATTCTGCAATTTATTAATAACATACAACAAAACTTTTTCACATTTAAAAATATTTTCATGAAATATTTCAAGATGCAGCTCTATAGGTAATCTATATGCATTGCTTGTATGCGCTGATTTAATTTTGAAAATGCTAACTCTAAAAAGAATGTGTACAATAAATGTCACTTTTTTGCAATTGTGTTCCTCTTATGTCATTGCAGTTTTATTTTAATATGTTTATTTTATGGACCAGTACACTATAGACAAACTATGCAATGTTTTTTTAAATTTATAACTGAAGGTGTACTTGCACCACCTGTAAATGTCATACTTGAAACTGTAGCATCTTTATGTAATTCCTGTATAAAGGTTTTGATTATATTGTGACATTTTCATTTTGACAACTAATTTTTCTTGAGTAATATTCTTTCCATCATTGTTTGACACAGACGTTATTGCGCACTGTTACCGTCTATGTATTCCCTCATATTTCAGCCTGAACCCTGTATTGCTTGGGAAGAAATCAATTAAAATAGAAGCAACTTCTCTCTATAAAAAGGATACCTCAGTGGATTTCTTGACTATTACAATTATTAATGTTTCCCGGTAGTATTCTTTTAATCTCTAAGGACTTAGAGAAGCTACCCTTCATATTACTGTTGAAATTAAAATGTTCTTATTTTCATTCATATTCTATCTTGTGTGTGTGTGTGTGTGTGTGTGTGTGTGTGTATAAGGTGTATTACATCCAGTATTTAATTTGATTGTCTATTTCCTGCAGCAACCTTCTGGCAATATTTTTGAATAATATCTTGCGTTGGGCACAGATTGCCCGTGATTGCCCGTGATTGCTCGTGCCGTATGTCGTCTCCATGAGTGGGATTCATTTGCTTGTGATGGGGAATAAGCTGCTGCTGTGTAATATATCGTGTTTATTCTGACACCTTTCCACGCTGCAGTCATGGCTGATGCATTGCCGTCGTCTATCTTTGCACCTAGAAAAATAACCTTTATGTCACTAGAAGAGAGGGTCAACTGTGCATGCTGACCTATAATATATTAATGCAGGCTGGGGGGGGTGAAAAATTACCCTGGAATTATTTCTCTGGATAGAAAGTGACAAATCACATGAAACGATTTGCTAAATCGAGAGGCCTGCTTGCTGGTGTTGAGCACTGCTGGGTGGCATCCAGGAGGACGAGGTTAAACCTCTTCCTTGTGCAGAGCAGTGTGAGGCTTCATTTGGCACCTCTGTAAGACAGAGCACCTTCTCAGACCAGTTACCTACCCGTTTAGGAATCTACTAATGGTTCTTCATTTAATTAATCCCGTTTGATATCTCCTCAAGATTCATATATGGCAGAATTATCTGACTTGTTGGGTTGTAGATTACAGCAGATGGAGCCTCACTTCACTTACTGCAACATTCATAAATTAACATTAGCAAGAGAATGACAGCTGATCTCTTTGGGCAAATGTCACAGCTTCCTTAAATGAATGAAAATTAAGGCTATTGTACTGAGAGAATGTTGATTTGTCATTAATGGAGCAGCTGGGATGTCATTTCAGTGAAGATCTTGCCCTCTGTTGTGTTAAACTGCATGCGTTGAACATTTTGTTTTAATATGTTATTTATTGTCTTTCTCAGATTATGGAAATGGAAACACCCTCATTCTCTGCTTCTTAATCTAATCCATTCATTAATTATGCTGCAATTATATGGATTAGAATAACCACAAAAATGTCATCTCTGTAGGGGTCATCTGTTTGAGATGGCTAAAATCTTTGACTCATCCATCAATTACTTTACAATATTTCGATTTATTAGGCTGAAATGGAGGAAATAAATTCAGATGTTTGTTTTTAAATTTTTCCCACACTAATGAGAATGTCTCAGTTTGCTTATAATTTGATTTTCTGAATATCTGGCCAAAGTGATACATGAGATATCCTCTATGGAAAAGTCAGGTCATTGCTCTCTCCAGGAGTGTAATAAGCTTAGTCGTGTTCAATTTACATTTACGTTTACTTTTATTTTGGAGTTGTTTTTTGTTGAAAGCGATATATGAGTGAGGGAAATAACACAATACAAACATAGACGCTGTTAAGGAGTCGACCCGGCATAAGTGCAGCTAGACTGAGCTCCCTGTGAATGCTGAGGTACAAGAGTATACAGCATTAGAGCAGGAGCTACAGAACATCTGCCAAACAAAGCAGGAAGCTTATAAGGCTACGATTCAATCAGCAGAAACTGCAACATTAAGAACATTTAGGGAACTTAGAGAGGCACTGGTCAAGTTAAGGAATTCTTGGAGCATTTAGCGGAGAACCAAATTCACTACTTTATACTTCACTTAATGAAACTGTTTTTGTTTATTTTAGAGAATCAGTATTACAAAACAAAATCATCAATTTCATATTGCTTACGTTGAAGAAATGTGTTTCTGTTGTCCAGAACCCTAATATTATCACGGTGAATGAATAATTAAAGTCACTTAAATTCACAGGAAAAAAATTTTCCATGTGAGCCTTGCAGGTTGATACTCTGTCTCCCCTTACGTTGAAGGGCTTATAGGGTGATTGTGAGTCTTTACGAATGAATGCTGAACTCTGCTTGACCTTATCGACTGAAAATAAGGGGAGGAGCCAGATGCATGTTGTCTAATTTATTCATCGACATATCTAATTTGTTTGTCCACATATATTTTCACAGTCTGTTTACACTTAAAATGGTCATAACTGTGCATAATTATTTTTGTGTTCTATGTTTAGATTTTGAAGGGGGAAATGATTAACTGTACGTAGGTCTTCTGGCTTAAATTATGCATTCTCTTGTGTACAATTAGTTTTCAAAACAAAGAATATAGACTGCATCCTTTCAATTGTAATCATGACAATAACCGCTCAGGTTGTCTCAGCACATATAAAATTGAAGCTCAATCTAGGTTTATTGCTTTCATTATACAATCTGGCATTCAGCCTGAGTTGTTAAAATGCACAGGCACATCTGGGATTTTACAAAAAGTGTGTCAACTTAACTTTTGCTCTCATTTCGTGTCACCCTATAATCAGAAATCTATTCTGTTTGAGTTCCTCTCTTCGGGCTATTCCCAGATCATGTGGCCATAGGAGGCTGACGGCTTTTCTGTGTACTGTACGTTAGCTGCTGCTGTGCGTCGTCAGAAGGGCAATGGGGCTTCTGCGTGAGCCAACCTATCAGACATGTGGACTCGCGGCGTTCAGTATGCACGCTTTATATTTATCAAATCAGATCATCCCACCCACAATTCCAGGGTTTCAACCCAGTTGTCCACGAGTCCATTGGGTAGAACACCGCTGGAAACTGGGAACAGCTGGGAACTGGTGACAGGACAGAAGAGGCCTCGTGTGCTGAGGATCGCTGGAGCTGAGAGATGGGCTGATGGCAAGGAGGCCGGGAGAATGAGACCAGAAGACAAGAGTCAAACAAACAGATTATGGGGCCATAAACAAAAAACACAAAATGAGACTCCAACAGACAGGAATAAGAAGCCTTAGCCCCAAGCAAAGCTCACTGCTCAGCGTATATATACCATGGAAACACTGGTTCCAATTAAGCATCTGAAGACCACCCCAATCATCCACGGGTGATGCAAGACGATGACACAGTCCCAGAAAAGCACAATTAAACCCACACAATTTCTACAAAGCATGAAAATAATAAATCTGCATGAATGTCTTAAGCTTAGTTTAGTTCTGCTTTCATTATGCTAAATTACAAGACTTTATAACTGCGCAGCAAAGGGCAGAGAAGGAGACGTTATCACTACTGAAATTGTGTGTGAGATTCATGGGGGTGACAGTGTTCTAATGCATTGTTTTAGTTATTTCATTTTAACCAAAACACTGAGCAGCAGTGACCTCGGTTTAGGCGGCCGCACAGATGCTCCGACAAAGCTATGCTGAGCAAATAAACATTTACAGACCACAAAACTAGGAGCGGCCCAGCAGCGAGAAATCTCTTGGGAGTGAGCTGTATATCACATAAGACCATACGCTGCCATCTGTACAGTCAAACAGAAGAATGCTAAGTTATATCTTACACTACCATAATGTTATTCATTTAAATTTATCAGCTGCGAGTAATTTTAAGAATAATTGACTCTTGATAAAACCAGCAGATTCTGTCATAAATAAAGGCTTTATCCTAACATTTAAAGTTTAAGGGTATGTCATTTTTCGCTGAGAGAAGTGTGTCGTTGAAAAGAAAAATGTTGGTAGTATAACAGTAGTCATTTTAGCCGATTCATGCATAGGCCTATATTAACTACGCTGGTGCATGAGTATTAGTTTAAAAGATGAAGGATATAAAACAAGACAGTTTTTACAATGGAAGACTAAGAGCTTACTTTTCTAGTGTAATTTTTTATGTACTGTATATGTATGCCACAGAACTTGCATTGCATGTATATGACTTTTACAGTGGACCACTGCTGTCTTTTTACAGTTTTGTCAGTGATATTCTGAGATCTATGGGACACTTAGAAACCCACTTAAAAAGCCATGAATTAGCCCTGCTAACTTCAGTCCATGAAAAGAGAACAAATGACACAGCGGTATTAAAAGGGAGCCCTGCATTGTCCACCGTCACTCATGCTGCAATCGCTTTTTGAGAGTACTGTGAAGGATTATGGAGGAGGGGATGTCGCTGCTTGAGAGCACTGTGAAGGACTATGGAGGAGGGGATGGCGAAATGTCGCTGCTTTTATTGGGCTATTCACATCAGTGTAGTTAAAATAACAATAAAAATGCAGAAACGCAGCCCTTGTGCTTCATGTTTTGAGGATGTATTGATCCACATTGCGGTATGATGGAGTGCCCAGAGAGTGTCTGCACTGACAGCGTCTGCACTGACAGTGGCTGCACTGATAGTGCCTTCCCTGACAGCATCTGCACTGACAGGGCCTTCACTGACAGCGTCTGCACTGACAGGGCCTTCACTGACAGCGTTTGCACTGATAGTGCCTGCCCTGACAGCGTCTGCAGTGACAGTGCCTGCACTGACAGCATCTACACTGACAGTGACAGTCTGCAGTGACAGCGCCTAACACTGATGGCGTCTGCACTGACAGTGCCTGCCGTGACAGTCTGCAGTGATATCGTCTGCAGTGCCAACGTCTGCACTGACCCACTTTCACCTTACTGATGACCACTCTTTCTCCCCTGCAGTCTTCCATCGCAGCTATATTTTTAATACACTCTGTACCATTGCATTTACTATTTGCACATTGCTTGTTGACCATATTCACATTTGATATATGCTTAATATAATGCCATTTGTTATTTCTAAGTTTATAGGCGCTGTTTGCTCTGAGTTCTTACCAGCTTTGAAGCACTCAGGGAATCATTTGTGGTGTTTTATATACTCTCTTTTACAATTCCTTCTGGAAAATTACCGTAAATCACCCTAATGCCCTTTGTGACGAACTTGCTTGTAAAAATATATTGCCATGTGACAACCGATTGATGAAGTGAGTGGCTGAGTGATATATGAGCATACCTAGGTTCATGGATTTATTTTTTGAGGTTGCTAACTATTTTTTCCATCTGTAAACTGTTTGTGCTGCGTATGGTGGCTAATGCTCCACTCCGTGGGATTGCCTGTGGAATGCTAAACCTCTAATCATACCCATCTTTCCTGCCAAAAGAATTATTTCTTTTTTTGGGAGGGGGCGGGCGGGGTAGTTGTCTGCGGTGGCCATTTTTCCCTTGCAATTGCGGCAGCAGTTCATGCGTCTCCAAATACTTGAAACCCCGAGCTGCGGAGTTGTGGTCATCACCTTCCTGCTGAAGTATCAGGTGCAATACAACACATCTTCATGTGCAAAATGAATATCTGAGGCTATTTTTCCCTTTTATGCTCTTGCTTTTAAAAAAGTTAATGAAGTGTAGCCGCACAGAAATCCTGTCTTGTGCAAAGACTGTGCTCTTCGTGGAACCACGGCAGGTATCACTGCACTGCTTGGTGTTTATTTTTTTGTTGTTTTTCCTTTGCTGTGAAGCCCAGAGAAAAGCAGAATGTGGAACTGTATTGCATCGGCTCCTGGAGCAGCTGTGCTTTCCTGGGCGGTGTTTCCATTTCCAGCCTCTTAAACCTCTTCTTTAATGAGCAGTAATACACTTTAATTATGCATGTATAATATCCATTGGACCACTCCGTCTGTAAACTCCCAGGGACGATCAGGATTACCCAGAAGCCACTTGGGAGAACACGGGGTGCGGGGGGGGTGGAATGCGGACGCTGCAGAACTTGCACCCGCACAGGCGACCACGTGGTAAGGTGCTTGGGTGAACAGCCTGCCTTTGAAGTGGGGGGGGGGGCACATCTGAGTGGCCGGAAGAAACCTGCTGAGAGCACAGTACTGAGTTTGTGCAAAGACACTGAACATGAGCATCTATGAAGAACCGCTGGAGGTCAAGCATGTCCAAATGTTCAGATGTGCTGCCAATGTGAGAATTGTTTGCAATAAAAAAGTGCAAGGTTTTTGAATATTTCCAGGCTAAATCTGACATATTGTTTGTCCTGAAAATTTTCCGCATAGTTTTTCAAGTTGGGAAAGGAGGCAGAAAAACTGGAATGCACTTTTGATTTTAAGGTGGAAATAAATTTCTCTTAATAAACATTTACTTTAAGCTATTTGCTATAATGGGACGGCTCCACAGCTGAGCCTTAAAGTGGTATACTGTAGGAAATTCCACTGTCAAACAGCAAGTCCTCTTCTAGAAAATCCTCCTGGGAAATAACAGAGCGTTTCACCAGAATTTACGGTTCTTGCCTATAAGTCCTTAATTCTTTGATAATAAACTTTCAGCTTTTTTATGGAAATTAATAAATCCCCCACTCCCTATTTTCCTAGGCAGGGTAAAATATTGGTTTTTCTGGAAGGGAGAGCAGATGCCAAAGCAATTCCCGTAAACAGCAGATCCGAATCGCTCACACATGGATCCCAGCGGCCTCCGGACCTCAGGAAACTAACTGATAAAGATACTCGACTCACTGGCATGCTAACTATTCCGGATTTTTTATTTATCTTCCTGGAAACAGTACTGCAGTGTTAGGATTTGCATTGCTCACATATTTAGGCTATTCATGAGACCTCTACAAAAAGTGCAGACTAACTGTAAGGCTGACTGTAGATCTCAGCCTTTGTATGTCTGGAGACAGCAGTTAAGTGAATTAAAAAAAAAAATGCAACCTTGACCAAGAGAAGCAGATGGCTGGATCAATAAGATTTGTTTTATCGTTTTAAAATATCCAATCATATTTCATAAGTAAATAAGTAACTATTATGACTTTTCATTTTGCACCATGAGTTCTGGAAGTTAAGCTTTTCCATATACTGTATTTCTTATGTAAATAGTGGTATCCTCCTTTGAATATTCTTTTGAATGTGCTTTAATGCAGCAGAAGAAGGTGGCTTCTCTGCTTCTCAGTTTCTCAGCTTGCACACATGAACATTTCAGCAGGTTTTGGAATCTGCCTTTGTTGTGACAGACATCATTTAAATGAGGTCATTGTTTCAGAGAATGCAGTGTCCTCTGGGAAGACCTGATCGCTTTTCAAGCTCCCCCCCCAAAAAAACTTCTCTATTTCTTTCATAAGCTGATATGTAGGACTGTCACCCTAATAAAGTTAGTAAACTCCAATGGGACTGGAAATTGAAAATGGGATTTAGATTTAATTTTATTTCAGGTCCTTATATTTTCAAGGGAGTTTCCTTGTCTCATATGCAATTATTCTATTAGTTGTAAGTCATTACAATTACAATTAGCCTGAATATTATGCCACTAGAGACAGACTTCATGTTCTTGTCTGAGAATATCTTGGGATATTATTTGTTTTATTATTAGTCTTTCTTTTAAAATTTTGCTTCTTTCGTAATTTTCACACTTTTGCAGTATTAGTATTTTATTAATTTCTCAATGAAGTGCTGAAACACAGAGCAAAGAAAAATGTGGAGGGAAATGTAAATGTTATAGCAGAAGGTCCGTTTTTGATCAGTTTTCTTTTTCGCTCCAGGCGTTCCTTGAATATATGTTAACAAAGACATAAATGTCGTACCTGTCACTATTCAATTCAGTTATGTATCGGAAAGATAAGTTAGCGATGATGTCACCAAGGCCTAATGAGCAGGCTGTCATTGTGCTTAGTGATTGGTTTTAGAGCAAGTACTGGCTTGTTTGATAGATAGCATGTAAATCTACAAAGATGAGAAATCAATTAAATGTTTCATAACAATAATTGGCTAAAGTATTTTTCATCAAAACGTTAAGCCATTCTTAACCTTTAGTTTAGTTTAGGCTTTAGTTTAGCCATGCTGTGTAACTGATCAATTAAATATAAAATAATATGCAGCACCTTCAGGCCATAGGGGAAGCTGATGATCTAGACAGAAGGTAGAACATTCTGGAGAAGTGTTGTCTGTATGTTTTACAGGAGGCAACAACCTTGCAAGATGCCTTTGGTGCGACAGACCAAAATATCAATTTATATTAAAGTTCTTCTTTATAAGGGAATACTCTTACTGAAGAATATTTCAAGACACTGCACTGAAAGAGACGAGGGATACATTTGCTGTTTCATTTCAGAGTGCTAGATATAGCCTGATGTTTCAAGATGCTACTTTTGTAGAGAGGTCCACCTGCTCGCCAATATGTTTCATATATCATGATGGGTCAGTCACTAAGCATGTGGGGGGGCGGGGGGGGATCTCACTGGCTGATTGTGCCCATGCTTTGTAACATGACACAGATCGCAAAGGTTAAAGTAAATTGATGAGTTAATTCAGGAGTTATTGACCTCCAAATTCCAGAATTGCTACAGATCCAAGCGTTTCAGTACTTCAGTGAATCTGGACGCAGTCTGCCTAAATTTTGGGGCCGATCACATCAAACATGCAGCACTAATATCGGTGATACACATATAATAGCACATTGTGCTGTATTATGCTATATTCTACTAATTGAACATTACTGCTTCATTACTGCTTCACCAGTTACAAGATCTCAAGCAAGAAAAAAGTAACTAATTTTGCCCAAATATAATAAGAAAACATACAAATGTGTGTCTCTTAAATGAAAAAAATCCAGTGCTTGCAGCTACTGTTATTTTACCTCATCCCAAGACCACTGCATTCCATTTTATTTAACCTTAATTTATCATCTTATTTATTTATTACTAATAGGGTTAATTATGCTATAATTAAGGTTAGCAAACATCTGTGTTGCACTGAGGCAGGAGGGAATTTGGAGTATTTGTGTTTCCTGTCAACAGTATTCAATAGGGATTAAACTAGGGCATGTGCTACCATATGCAGTGCTAAGGGAATGATGCAATTGCTGTGTTATGAAAGAATTTTCCAGCAAACCTTCAGCACTGTGTACTTTTCCACTAATTAATTAAAATAAATCTATGAAAATTTTACTATACTTATTTGTTTAGTCATACCTGCACAAACATTAGGAAGATGTGATGCCTTACCTGTGTTACATGCGAACCCTGCCCAGTCCTCGTATGCCTGTAGCCATTGTGTAAATGACCCTCCGTGCGTGTATGCCTTAACGTCCGACCTCTGACCTCCCTGCATTTCCCCGCTATTTGAGTCTTATTTAGAATTTATTAGCCACATGCAGCAAATCAATTAGCCACTTACCAATATAAATGTTTCAATGGCATAAACTGAGGGACAGATTTTTATCACAACACACGTGGTGTCTTTGTTTGAAACGGTGAAAATAAAAAGCAGCACCATAATTACCGATTTTATAATTACTGAATTGCTTAGTAAGATTTTCAATTCAAGACCAGTCTACATACACATGCACATGCATGTACATATGGCAGAATTGACAATAAAGACGTTAACTTCACTTGATTTACATGTATGTTAGAGTTTTGCTACATTGTAAATATTCTGTAGGTCTTGGAAACTGCCCCAACTCTTTAGATGTAGTTAATTTTGGAATGAAATAATGCAGATTTGCCGTAAGATTTCTTGCATGAGCGTGACAGTCAGCGAGCATGAGTGACACGCCAGATGCATGAGAGTTGGTGACCCTGTACTAAGAATACAAACATTTACACTGTGTCTGTTGGTTAGGGTTAGGCCTCTTTGCTTGCTTACAGAAATATTCTGCATGGGGGGATGGAGCTGAAGTATTTGGATTCGTTCTTAAACACAATGCGGGTCATTCTCACATCACATATCAATTGTCTCAATTTCTTAAAATTAAATTTACAAATTTTTAATTCAGATTTTTTTATAATTCATATTATTATCTAAAATGTTGATATTATTTCTGTTGTAGTTAATTGGTTGCAGAATAAAACAATTGACATTACAAACCCATTGAATAAATAAATGTAGAACCACATATTACTTTGCTAAATGATCAGCTATTTTGCATTACTTGCAGGAAAGTTGAAAGATTTAAAAACATTTAATCTAGTTTTATGTTATTTGATTTTAAAACTGCAACAGCAGTGAAAAATGGTTGCGGGAACATTAAATCAAAGCTATAAATTACATAGGCTAATTTTAATATACTTAATAAGTTCAGGTAGTACCAATTGCTCTGCCCAAAATTCAAACATTGTATTTCATTCTAACATTTCATTTTTTCTCATGTTCCTGACAAAGACCAAATATAAGTATAGTAGGCTGTCACGCCCCGATCGTTCCGATCCTCCTGTGTGCCACGCCCCCTCGTTTACCTCAGGTGGAATCCTCTTGTTATCAGCTGTTTTTAGTTGTGTTTAATTAGTTTGGTGTATTAAGTGCGTGTCAGCGTATATTTTGATAGTCCGGTCATTGACGTCAGTCCTGTGTGTTGCTCCGTGTTCCTGAGTGTGTTCTCCCCAAATAAATCCCTCGTTCCCCCGAATCCCTGGGCTCCTGTACCCGCTTCCCCACTCCGTACCCGCACTTCATGACAGTAGGCTACCTCCATGTTTTCATAATAAAATAAAAGGGTTTCTGCAGATTTCAATTAGATTCAAGATATAAATGAAACAGTCCATGTTCCATGTTTTGCTTGTTGCAAAAATCGTCGAAGGCGTAACTCCCTTTTCCTTGTTGGCAAATCAATTACTGTATACTTCTTGCACGGGCCCCGCCTTCTTTTCTGGGTTAGGTGCGGTGGGCATGTCCACACTGATGTGGGGAGAATATGCGTTTTGGTTTGTTTTACTCAAAAGCGCCTAACTCTTTAAGGCAGGGCAGTCCAACCCTGTTCCTGAAGAGCTACCATCCTGCAGAGCTTAGGTACAGCCCTAATTTATCACACCTGATACAGATAATCAGGACCTTCAGTATCACCTCAGTATTTGTCGGTTATGTTGAAGTTAAGCTGGCTCTCGTACTGAGATATAACTGAAGGTGTGTTAAATTAGGGCTGTACGTAAGCTCTGCAGGATGATGGCTTTCCAGGAGCTGGGTTGGGCCCCCCTGCTTTAAGGTCTTTTTTGACTTGAGTGCTTGATGGGATAATCGGCTCCGTACTTTTTAATTAGCATTCATTTATGAGACGCAAACTTAAGTCTATTTTGTGAATGCAACATTCAGAGTTGGGGTGTAGGAGCCCTGAAAGTCAAGATTTTGTTTGCTGCAAAATTCCATCTAAACATACAGTCTAGACGTGGTCTCCTGGCTTATTCTGGTACTTTTGTTTGTCCTTTCCCTGGTGGTCACCTCACCCTGCATAGTCAACATCAGCATTGAAATTAGTTTTTAAAACATCTGATATTTATCATGAAGTCCAAAGTCCTTTGCTGTCTTCGCTGTGGGGATTGGTTTGGCACAAAGGTTATTTTGTGCTGGATCATGCTGTACTGCAGTGCTGGAATGTAAGTGTCATTTATTTTTCTGTCATTTTCTGTTTTGAAGTCTAAATAATAAATACTAGTTCACAGCTGGTTTGTAAAATAGTATATTGTTCTAAATAAGCATCGTAAGTGGAGACTCATTCAGGGGGAATACAGAAAGGCGAGAGATGGTAGCTGTGGATTCAGGTTTCATACATTGTTGTCTGCTGCAGTACCTATCACTGCATTCAGTAGACCTCCCAATTAGAAGGAATCCCTTCATACTGTAAGCCAACATAAGGCAGGGCAGATTCACTGCTCTGCTTCTTCATCTTTTCTCGTACTGACGTCTGTCTTGCCCTTGCTGAACTGGGAGGGCTTAAGCTATCATAAAAATATCATAAAAAGCCAGCAAAGAGGCACTGAAGGATCAGCTACCTTTACGTAAGGTCCTTTGCTAACTCCAAGAAGCAGATTTTTTTTTGGTTCTAATGTGAATTTCACTTCCTGTTTGAATATATTTTATTCTAATATTGACTGTGCCATATTAATAATATCAATTCTCTTTAGCCTGTCTGTACATTTGGTGTGTCGAGTGTTTGTAATGCTTCATAATATTCAGGGACAAATCACCTTTGTTTAGTGAACAGTTACATCATTAATATTGAAAACGTTTTTTTTATACACACACACACACAGCGAAACAAATGTACAGTCTTAAGTTGTTACGTTGATTTTTCAAAACTGGAATCAATGCCGCATATTAAGAAAATATTCCTGTTTACAGCTTTTCAGAATATGGATGAAACATGAAGTGCTTTAAAGTGTTGGGCTGAATGTGTCTCTGAGGGCTTCATCATAAATGTAGGCTGAGTCATACAACCCAAACTAAATCCAGATCTGGACAGTGTCATCAGTCATTCATTCCCTCCTCCCAGAAAGGGGAGAATTTAAGTCTGTTGGCTTTTACTTTTATTTATTGCATAAGTGCTTTTTAAAGATTTGTTCGGGTCTTGAAAGTTAACTGTTTGTGTTTGTTGGGATAAATGATACTTCACAGTGCACGGACAAGCTCGCCTGTTCAGTGCTGTGCACCTAGAAGTGTGGAAAAACAGCTACTGTACAGCTTATTTTCAGTAAAAAACAAATAATTGCAGGCTCCCCACACGATATCCACCACCAAGCAGTGACCCAGATCACTCCGCTGGTATAATTTGGAAAATTACTGAGTTACTGTGGTGCTGAACTATTGTGCTGTTCAGCATCTTCTCATTTCATGGTAAAGACAGAGGTTATATAAATTTTAATGTATTGGTTTATTTTGCTTCTATTGTAGATTGACTTCAATTAAATGTTTTTTACTTTCTGTGCTGCATTAAAAATGCAAAAGGAATCTGACAGAAATAGATCTGTCGATAAAATCAGCTTTTGTTTGCACATTATAATTATAAAAATATATATCTAGTAAAATAGTCTTAGCTGCATGACATTGCCTGAGACTGAAGCAATGATTATTTTATGTAGGATGCCTGTTCCAAAGCACAATGAAGATATTCAAACGGACAGCCAAGGGATAAAGGGCGTGAGTCTGTAAAATTGCAAATGGCAAGAATTGTCTTTACACCTGAGGGACCTTTTCTGGTATCCTTCTGCAGATTGCCCCTTTGTTTATTTAAGCAGATAAATAATCGTACTGACAGGCTAGCAGATGTACGATAAATAATTCTAGTTTAACGAGGGTGGGGGGATGGTATTTTATAATACTCATGTTGTGAAAGAATACATCATGAGTCTCATCAGTGAAGTTTTCATCTTGGAGTGAATAAATGAATCTTTAATGTCCAAGTCCCTACTGAAACTTCACCTATTTACTGTCCTTGCCAAAACTCATCATTAGCTAATAAAATTTCGCAATGCTTAAAATGATCTTTTAACAATTTTCAGACACAGTATTCCTTCTGTTTTACAAATTACTTGAATTTTCATGTGACGTTTTGTGTGACCTATGTACTTTTATCACCTATCATAGTATATTTGAGTTACTTAAAGATGCATATTTGTTTTGACTGACCTATACGTAAGGAGCTGCACTAAATGAATGATTGTGCTGCTATAGTAGAGCCATTCAGTATATTCTTCTACATTTCATTGAGTGGTGTGAATATTGAATGACTGTCATAATGTGAGAGAGGGCTCTCCTATGCAGACCAATGAATTAAACGCATACAAATTCAAATTCCTTTCACTCCAAACCTTTAGCATTCAAAACTCTTCAAAAGATTTCCCTTTCAGACCAAACACAGAATAATTGACTTGGGCAGCTAGCCGTGATTTTTGATTTAAAAGAGAGTTAAAAAAGCAAACAGCATACATCTTTAATTTCCTCTTTGTCAGCTGTGCAGCCCCCGTCACCCTAATTTAAGCCATTGAACTATTGCTCAACCGATGCAACAACAGAAAAAATTTGACACTTAAAGATGCGTCCGTTTCCAAAGCCAGTTAGACCTTCACATGGATTTCAGACAAGTCACTGTGCTTTTATGAAACACTAAAACGCACCTGCCTAGTTTTGCACAATGCTTATGACATCCTACAGTGCAAAACTCTTTTCTTCTTGAGCTGTAACATTTTAGCAAAGTAGCTATAACTATTGCTTTAAAAGTAAAAATGTTGTAGTGCACACACAAAGAGGTTGCCATTTTTAACATATTATGCAAAGTCACAATATCATGCAAAGAACATTTTATCCAATAAATTGATTTTTGTTAAACCCAGCCATATTTTGTGCCATTTTTAATTTATCTTTTTTTTTTGTTTGGTTTCATGGTCATATTGTTTTTTTCCATGTGTTTCACCTGCTTTTACATCAGTGTCATGGGACCTGAAGCTCTTCGCAAACAGCTCAGGGCTCAACCTTGGACAGAATGGCAAGCTATCATAGCTGGCACAAACACACACGCGCACACACACACACACACACTGTGGGGAATATAGAGACACCAGTTCACTGAACTGCGCATCTCTGGACTGTGGGAGGAAACATGGGGGAACAAAGGAACTGGCCACCCACACACCCCAACCCACACGAAGCGCAGAGGTGGGATTCAAACCCACAGCCTTTAAGGTGTGAGGCAACAGCACTGCCCATCACAGCAACTCCAGAGGGGGCGCTTGCAACAAAGAGCAGGACGCTGAAATAGCTCCAATTTGAGATTGTTTAGCGAAATGGGGTGGGGGTGTCCTCCTTGGTATATTTTGTTGATAGTGATCACGTGTGTTGTATGATTACAGCACATTTTAGCTGCAGACAGTCCGTTTTGTCTTTTGGGGAAGGAAGACGAGCTGAGCGGGGAAATCCCCACACTTCTCCGTGGCCAGTCTGTACCTGCACCAGCTGTTCTTTTTATAGATTTATGAGTGACAGCACATTGCATGTGTCATTATATAAACACCTCCTCCGTAAACAATATTCATTATAGCTTATCAGTATTTTCCTAGCTAATAATGATGTTGGACGTACAGAAACACTAATCATACTAGTCATCCAATCATTTGAAATTTTGGACTTTTTGCTCATTATGTATGACAAATCGTCTGTGAGTGTATGTAGTATGAAGGGAATTTGACAAAAAAAAAAAGATTTTAAAGTTTGTGCATGTTGTCAAGTATAAGCATTTTCCCACTAGTAACTAAACATAAAGCTGTAACTAGGATTAACTGTTTTTTTTTTTATAACAGTCAAGTCTGCTTTGGTCCAGCTCAGTCCAACATACATCTGAAGCTTTGACCTACACCATCAGAGTGAAGCTGCTGGTTCTAGCAGCTAATCATGATGCCTGTGTGGCTGCAAAGGGATGCAGACCCGTCTCTGATGCTCTGTCGGAAGTGAGCATTCCCCCAAGTGGCCTCCTGTTAGCATCTACTTGGCAGCTAGGTATACAATCATCACAAGTCAAAAGGCACTTCAAGGGATCTGCAGGTCACTCCTACATTGGCTAAGGCTCATTGTTCAAACTAACAGGCCTTGGATGAAAATCAGACACATAGCAAACGAAAGAAATGCTGTCAAACCAAAGAACTTTCACATTAATTAAAGTTTTTCTAGAAAACACATAAAGCTGAATTTGAAGCAAAAATGGATCAGAAAACGATATATGTCACGCCCGGCTCTGTTCGATCCCCATGTGTGCCACGCCCACCTCGTTACCCCGTGTTTTTACCTGATTGTTCTCACCTGTGCCTTGTACGGTTTGCTTTGTCTTTTGTATTTAGTCCGCGTCTCTGTTAGTTTCCCCCAGACTTGTCATTGTAATGTTACTCGTTGTTGGTGCCTGTCTGTCCTCTTGCCCATTAATACCCCCGTTTCACCGATCATCCGGCTCTGTTCGCCTGCTTTTATGCTCGCTCACCCGCCGGATCGTGACACTATAATGTTCTAAAATGCGTGAGCAAGTCATCAGCATGATCTTAGCCAAATAGAAGCTGCAGTCTATCTGCATACAGTACATTGCTTATATACACCAATTAAGTTCATCTAACACTTTGCTTACAACCTTTTTAGTAATTTCTAAACCCATTCATAACGCATTATAATGCATTCATAAACCATTATATACATGGTTATAAATATTTATAAAAGGCATAACACATTATAGCAATGTTTATTATGCATTATGACTGCCTTATGAAGCTCTCATCTACAATTCACTATAGATACCTTTAGTTAACCTATTATCTAATATTGCATCTGAATGGAATACTGAATGGAATGACCTGTCGTGATTGATTAATGATGAACAAGTGTGGGATCAGTATGTAATTAACTCTTAGTTACTGGTTAATTAATGCATTAAGTAAGCGTGTACAACTACATTATTCATGTTCCATCAAGTAAAGTGATTTTATTTATGAATGTGTTTATTACTAAATACATGGCCTTAAGTAAAGTTTTACCATTCATCTTATCTCATCCTATCTTATCTAATCTTACCTTATCTGATCTCATCTATCTTCTATTGCCTTGTCATGTCTTAAAGAATTAGTAGAACAAGGTCAGACTCCAGAACCATTGATGTTGTGGTGAGTCCTGAATCAAGCAGCTCATGCTTTTACCATGAATACTGAGTTGAAGTATTGCACTGTGAATAGGGCTAGAGTTATACAGCGCGTGTCTGATCAATAACTGCAGGAAGCTTTTGGTTGCAGGTATTTTTGCTTAAGGTAGTACACTGTGTTATTCAATATATGGGTGAGATTTCTTGGGAGCCGTGGATGTGTTTAAAATATATCTACTAAAGAAGCAAAAAATGTGAACACTCAAAATTCAGGTAATTTGATATGCAAAAATATAGAAATAATTATGTGGAAAATTACTGAGGACTATGATTTTTAACAGAACTATATTAGATCAAGTTTACATTATTGATCCATATTCGTTATCATCATGTATTTAACAGGGATGTTACCTTTGCAGATTTTGGTTATCAGTGAAGCCTTTCTTGGATCCATTATTCATCATGCCAAATGCTAGTCAGTTAGCTGAACAAACAAACAAACAAACACATTGAATTAATCCCAAGCCCAATGTAAACCTTTGGAAATAACTCCAGTAGCTGGTTTCCTTTTGTTCAATGGGCCGTAGAATAACATTATCGTGACATTTTTTCTGGCACTTCAGTAGCTCTAGAGAACAGCAAACAAAATTCCAAACTCAATGTAATATAGCCTGATAAGATTCACTTTACACTATCATACACTAATCACTAAAATTCAGGTATTTAATGAGACTTAGTCACCCACATTGACCTTTTAACTTCCTGTAAACTGGGCAATTAATAACGGGTAGCAGAGGCTCACAGAGCAGTGACACAATATGAAATGTGCCATGACTCATGTGCCATGACTCGTGTGCCATGACTCGAGTGCACCCTCCTGCACAGCAAAACTCAGCGTCATTCCTCTAAGATCGAAGCAGCCATGGAGCGCCACGCCGTGCCAAAGGCCGGCCCAGTGATGCACATCTCCACCAAGGCCTGAAAGACAAATGCCAGACTGGCCTCATCTGTTCCAACAGGCTTTTGGCTAAACGCTTTAAGCGCTTTATTCCCAGTGGGGCCCTTGCGGCAATGTTCATCTGGAAAAAGTAAGTGAAGGTCAAAAGTAGCTGCCAAAACAAAAATCCGGGGGGTCCATTAGAAACAAATTACACAAAAAGTTGCCAGGACAGACCGTGGCAACAGTGAAGGCCTTGTAGCTGTTCACAGTCCAGAGGATCTATCAGGGGAGCCCAGCGGGCCAGCCCAGAGTCTGCCATACAGCTGAAACACTGCAGGCAAGTACAGCGACGAAAGACACGCACCTGAATGTTGTTGGTTCCCGATCCAGTTGAAGTCCTGCTGTAGTGTCTCAGGCAAGCAAAGAGGCCATGTTCCTTGATGGGACTTATATATAGGTTCAATTTTAAAGCATTTTGGAAAGAAGAAATTTAAATAATTGTTTAAATCTTAAATGACAGCAACTATACTGTGAATTCAGCAGGTGAGGTTCCCCCTCATTCTTTGATCCTCCCAATGTGAAAGGAATGGTATTTATACTGTACTTCTGGGAAATGCCGAAGCTGGAGGGCAGCGGGACATCAGTGTAATCACACTGATCTCCAAGATTAGGCATCACAATGACACAATGGGGGTATCCTGGTATTAGACGTCCATGTTTTTCTTTAACAGGAATCTGAGACAGAAATGTTACATACAGCACTAGCTAAAGTCTGTGATAAGTGTAGCAGCACGATGACAGTGAGAACGTGGGGTGTGGCGGCACGCCTCGCAGTGGGCGGCGCTCCTCGCAGTGGGCAGCACTCCTCGCAGTGGGCGGCACACCTCGCAGTGGGCGGCACTCCTCGCAGTGGGCGGCACTCCTCGCAGTGGGCGGCACGCCCCGCAGT
>JAODLC010000038.1:22291244-22301739 GCA_026781145.1 Hippopotamyrus pictus | reverse complement strand
TTGGGGGGGGGGGGGGGGGGGGGGGCAGAGGCTTTATTTTCATTACGTGTGCAGTACTGTTTCTGTGATCTTGGATCAATGAGAATTCGTCTGTTTCCATGAAAAAAGAACCAAAAGGTCTTGTCATCTTCTAAACTTACATTACCCAACATTTTGATCTCATCAATGAGCATGTCCAGGCGTAATAGCGCACAGTATGTTCCTGCTCATTAGTATCTGTTCTAAGTTTGTTCTAACTGCAACTCTGCTGTCAGGATAAAAAAAAAAAAAACTTCTATTAGGTAGCTTGAAAAGGTCATGAAGGTTTGCTGAGGAAACAAACACAGACTTCAAGATCAACTGAGGGTATCTATAACTAAATTCTTCATAGAATTTTAGTGGTAGGTATTGCTGTTAGCTGTGTTAGTAAATCAGTAGCACAGGGAGTCTTACTAAGTTCTCTTTATTTCGCTGATTTTATACAGATTTATTCAGCAACATGCAAAGAGCAGGAGAATCCATCAGAAACATCCTAAGGTGAGATGTGGCTGGAAGAGAAAACATCTGGCATTTGGGCACAGTGAATGTCCCCCAGGAGAACATCACGCAAAACTGCAGGCAGTAAGCACACCGCTATTAATGAGTAGTATGTGGAAGCTAAGTACTCATACCCAACTCTTGTCCTGAATAGAGGAACATGCATAGTTACCATCCTGTGACTGCGTCATACTTACTCAATGGCTGTACGACCCGATGTCTCAGCTCTATGGTTGATATTCACTCCATCCCAGCCAAGACTACATATATAATGGAAGTACTGTGTAAAAATCAGACAGAGTTTAAAGCTATTTCCTTGAGTAGAAAGGGAATATTTCCTGTTCATCATTAGAATGCATGCAAATGAACAATAAAACATAACTTGAATTTTTCCTGTTCTCCAAAAAAGACCAAAAGAGCATCACACTTAAAGAATTAACATAATTAGTTAAAAAAACATAATACAATATTAATTAGCCAAAAATGGTGTTCTAGTGATCGAGTCAACAAATGCATGAGGATATTGAAACGCGTTACTCCAAATATTGGGATTGACTTCCGGAGATCTTTAGAATTTGCTAAGCTGACACACTTTATCTGATATAATACGATAGTTTTACACAAATATGAAAACCACCAATCTATCTTCTATTATACCCACTTGCTCTAAGCAGGATTGCGGCGGTCTGGGCCCCATCCCAGAAGCCATGGGTGCAAAACTCAGGATGGGATGCCAACCCACCGTGGGGCACATAGGCATAGTATGTAACATTTGTCATAATGGACAATTTGACAACTCCAATTCAACTTGGCATGCTTTTGGGCTGTAGTGGGAAACCAGAGGACCTGGAGGAAACCCCACGAGAACATGGGGAGAACATGCAAACTGGAGCCAGGGCAGAGACTCAAATCCCAAAGGTACAAGGCAAAGGTGGTAAACCACTGAGCCACTGTGTAGCCCAACATGAAGATCATGTAAACACAATGTACATTTTTTGTAAATATTCTTAGATGTATTTTTTTTACATTTTCTGTAAATATGGTGTTTCTGCTTCTAGCATTTTTTCATAGTTTCATACTTTGTCAAACTACATTTCGTGGAGCGCTTGTACAGTACTTTTTACAATGGCAATCAAGTTGAATCTAATCTAATCTAATCTGCACTTAACACCCATCACTAGCAATAAAGTGCGCCTACAGCCTGTAATAGGAAGCACTGGACACAAAGCAGAGGGCACCTTAGTGGTAATACCACCTCACTGCATTCCTGTCCTATGTGTTCCGCCCTGTTTGGCCAGCAGGTGGTGCTGGCCAGCCTGTTCTCTCCGTCATTGTACTAGTACCTACAGTTTTTTTCTATTTGTCCCTGGGCTGTTGCATAGCTCAGTGGGTTGAGTGTGTGACACTGATCCTATAACCCTGCAGTCGTAGGTTCAAAGTCAGCCTCCCTTGCTTTGTTTTTTGTGTCTCAGTTTTGTTTATGCTATTTGTGTCTGGTTTAATTCTGTTCTGCTTGTGTTTGTGTTCCTAGTCCCTCCTAATGTTAGCCTTCAGTTGTGTGTCAAAATTCCTAGTGTTTATTTCCCAGTATGTAATGTTTCCTAGTTTTGGCATTTGTTAAAGTTCCCTTGTTTCTGTGCTTGTTACTTGTTAGTTAAGTTTCTCCACCTGTAGCCTGTTTCCCTGTACTGCGCTCCCTGGCTAATTGTCTTGATGATTCACACCTGCCTTTGATTAGTCCCCGTGATCTGTGTATTTAAGTGTCTGCCTTTGCCTCGCTGCTCAGGCTGCCGTTATGAATGATATTGACCTGTAGGAAGTTACGATGAGTTGTTTGTAGCTCTGCTCCCTGTGTTGCTCTTTCCCCCTCATTGTTTCCTTTTTGATATTTTTGTAGTGCTTGTTTCCCACATGGGGGCAGCATGGTGGTGCATCTCTGCCTGGGTTATGTGTGTTTGGAGTTTGCATGTTCTCCCCGTGTTGTCGTGGGGTTTCCTCTGCATACTCTGGTTTCCCCCCACAGTCCAAAGACATGCTGAGGCTGATTGGAGTTCCTAAATTGCCCATAGGTGTGCATGCGTGAGTGAATGGTGTGTGAGTGTGCCCTGCGATAGGCTGGCTCCCTGCCTCATGCCCATTTCTTCCAGGATAGGCTCCGGACCCCTCGTGACCCAGTTGGATAAGAGGGTTGGACAATGGACGGATGGATAGATGTTTCCCGCATTTGCTTTTGGCCCCACATGATCCTTTTGTTTTGTAGTTTACCCGCTATATTTCTCCAGTAAACCCATGTGCTGTCTTGGAGCCACAAGGTGGGTCGTCACCTTTTCCCACCTGTGTAATGCCGTGCTGTAACACACAGTCACGCACATACAATGGGAGCCTGAGCAACACCAGCCCACTGTAGGTACAGTCACGCACATACAATGGGCACCTTAGTAATACCAGCTCATGCAGATACATAGTCACGCACATACAATGGGCGCCTTGGCAACACCAGCCCACTTCAGCATTTCTAAGATAGATCATGCAAAGCAACTAAACCCACAGCCCCGGCAGTCTGAAAAAACGGCGATTTCCCCTAAATCACCCTCTACTGAGTATCGTTTAGATATATAATCTTTTACATCAATGCAGTTAATACATCTTTAATATAAATATAAAGCATGTCTAATTTTTGTCAATATTTTTCAAATAATTACCTGTGCATAAGGAGTCTGCTTCGTTTATTCTGCTATTTTGTAGTCTAATAGCTTTTCATTTATCTACTTCTGTCATGAGAAAATATTGATCATAGCAATTAAATGTTGAAATATCATCCTAATATATTCATCACTGGGTAGCAAATGAGTCAATTCTTTATATTACCAGCTGTTCTGCATACTCTGCTTTCTTCTGTGCATCAATCTAATCTGAAAAAAACACTCTATTGAATCTGTTGATGAGATATTTTGCCCCTTACACTATAAAGGGAAATGAATCAAACAAGGATGCATGTTTTCAGATTCTGGCGTCTCTCCCAATGGAATTTCTAAGTGAATATGACCCACCTGCACATAACCTTAATTCCCGGTTCTCCGTGAGATACAGAGTGGTGATTCGAATGAGGAACTGAAAACATAAATTAAGTTCAAATGAAATCTGTCCAGAGGGCCATGCTTGCTTGACAATATTGATTGAGGAAGAGTGGATAAATTCAACCTCTTTCAAATGATCCTATTCATTTTTAATTAATATCCTCCAGCAAATGTACCACGGTTGGGTTTTGACTAAGTTGTCACTTTGTCAAAGTGGAAATGGTGAACAAATGTTTTATATATTACATTATTAAGGCAAATCACTTGCATACATTTATCAGTTTGCATAGTTATGTTTTCACTCCAGCTTAATGAATTGTGTTGTATACTACAAATATATTTATCCCATATCCCAGTTCATGTTTTGAATTTTGAGAGACATTTGTGCCTTCTCCAATACAAACATGCCATGACATTGATGATTCAGCAGTGATGCCTTTTTATTGGATTATAATGCCAGAGTCGGGGGGGGGTCAACATCATTGCCTGCAATGTAACTCTTACAATCTATTCTGTGTTCAGTGTTATAATGAACTTCAGATAATTGGAAATCCACAGAAGCATCCTGTCTACTAAATTACTATTTGTGCTGGAGTCAATCATCTGGATTTCATTTTCTCTGAGGGTAGGGATAATTGGATTAAGGTTGAGATGTGTGATAATTTGAGCATGCATGATTTTATGAAAGCACTTGTCTCCGACCACCGGCAAACTACTGTTCGAGAAGACATGTTACCAATAAAGTCCTGTTATTCATTCCACAATGGAAGCAGATACCACCAGCTTTGTCAGCCTCCTGTCCCCTTGCTCCTTCAAAGCTCTGGTGTGATTATTTTATTATTATATTGTATATTATTGTATTGTATATATTGTAATAATTCTATTCATTAGGTGACATCCAACTCTGTGTTTCTGAGTTTATAACAGTATAAACATATTTGATATTTAGTGTTTAGGAATCTCGGTGCTGTTTCTAAGGTAAATACCAGCTTGTGATGTACAGGTAAGATGCTCTATTATTGGTAATAAGCACTGTAAATAACCATTGCTAATAAAAACCATCATAAGTTCTCAGCTTTTGAACTGCATAAAGGCATGTGTGCTAATTCCATTCTCTGGTTGTTATGAACCACCTCCTGCAGTTTTAATTGTGAGGGCAAGAGATATATAGAGGACTGCGGGCAATATTGCTAATATCTCCATTGTTGCCAAAAAGTGAACAAAACAAGTAGTGCAATATAACGTCTGAAATTTATTTTAAGGAGATTATAAAGCTAAGCTATCATGATCTGCATGGGAACAGACCCATCACACTTGAGAAGGGGCATTTTATTTTGTTCTGAGATATGATGTTGCCAAAATGGACAGTGCTGGGGTCAAAACAGCAAAGCAGCTGAAAGCAGATGAGAAAAAAACATAAGCATTGTTGCGATAGAGTGGAAAAAAGACAAATGAATATGCCTGCAGGCCTTGGGAAAGTGAATGCGGAAGACATGGGTGGCAGTTTAGTAGAGGCAACAGAAAAGCAGAGGGAAGCATTTATGAGTGATGTGTTTAAGTGCATCTTATTGAGCTTGAGCCAGGACCAAGTCCAACAAGGACCTAGTCCACCTTATTGAGTATGAGTCAGGACCGAATCCAATAAGGACCGAGTCCAGAGAGGGGAATGACCACCTTATTGAGTCTGAGTCAGGCCAGAGTCCAACAAGGGTGGAGTCCACCTTATCAAATTTGAGTCAGTACCGAGTCCATGAAGGGGAATGTCCACCTTATCCAGATAGAGTCAGGACCGATTAAAAACAAGAGGCGAGTCCACCTTACTGAGTTTGAGTCAGGATAGAGTCCAAGGAACTGACTGAGTCGAGGGAAACACAATTCTATGCTATGAATCTGAATTTGAAACCATAAATTGCGCACTAAATGTATAAATATTTATAAAAGAAAAGGTTGAGCTATTTTTCAGCTAAAAAATAAATTATCAAACACAAAGGTAACAGAAACGCACCTCCACTGCATTATGCAGTAATTATTAAATTCATTGTAACATAATTGTATCTTGCTGAACAAATTTAAAATTTGTTTTGGAACCAAAGAATACACATAAAACCATACAACGCTTCTTTAAACTTTGGCTTTTTTATTTAACAAACATTTTTAAAACACACACAATGTACGTAAAGATGCATACAAACACACACTATGTATCACTGTGTAACGTATCTCTCATGCTTGGAACTCTCCACACTACAACACAAACATAGTGCTATTCAGAAAAGGACTGTGAACGTTTTATGCTTGTATGTTATGCTTATATATGAATAGACACGATGGGGTCTCATTGTGATGGGGTCATATCATTTTTACAACCACCTAACTAGGAACTACCATCAGCACGCATAACATAATTGATTTTAAATTAGGCTCCAGTTACTTAATTTAAGCACGCACTGTAGATAATGTTTAATGTATTTAGTCAGAGCGCGATATGTGACTCAGCGGGTTAAAAATTGCTGGTTTGATTTTGTTCCCAGCAGATCAGTCACAGCACCATTAGACCCTTGAGCAAGAGATCGAAGACAATTGTTGAACACGGTCAGTAGTTTTAGGGACTTTTAACAACATGATACTTTGGATATATATTCTTCAAAAATTGTTGCAGGGGACCCCCCAGCTGCTAAATTTAATCACCAGGATTTAAATAAAAAGTCAAAATACAGTATAACACGGTATAATGTCTGGGCGTTATAAGGGTATAAAACATTAGGTACCACCCCAGGCTAAACTGACCCTTCATCAACTGTGGCCAGTCTCCCCTAAAACCCTTAAACGTAAACGTACTATTATTAGACCTTAGCTAGCTAGCTGAATAGCTATCACTAGATTACTATGTATTTTTCTGAACATTTAGCCCCTTGACGAACTGAATTCACTAGCATTAGCCTACGTCATGCCAGCCACCACAATTATTGATACTTTGCAATATTTGCATTTCACAGTGTGCTTGTTTTTACCTGATGTATTACAGAGAAACTCCTTGTCATGTCCAGACAGGTGACCACGCCCCCCTAGACAGAACACGGCTGTAGTCAGTTCGGATGTTCTTCCCCCGCAGCATAAAAGCCGTCGAGCCGGGGAGGGCAGTGCGAAGTATTGTTGCCATTGTTTGTAATGAGCCTCACCGCCTGTCCTGCCTGTCCTGTCTCCCTCACTGCCTGCCCCGCCTGCCCTGTCTCCCTCAATGCCTGCCCCGCCTGCCCTGTCTCCCTCACTGCCTGCCCCGCCTGCCCTGTCTCCCTCGCTCTCCTGTCCCGGATCCCTCGTCTTCCCAGGTCCCGCCTGTTCCTGCCTCTCGTCCTTCCCGTTCCCCTGTATGGTGTGACTTCATAGGACTGACCACCCCAGCTTTCGACTCCTCCGCTCCGTCCCCGACTATGCCTTCTGCTTTACTCCTGGTTTTGGCTGTGTTGGTTATTGTAATAAACCAGAGGTCTCGCGCAGACTGGGTCCTGTCTCCTGTGTTGGCCCACAGTCTGACGCTCCTTATGGTTTATGTACGCAAACCAGATAATTGCTGACTTGGCAGACACGATGGGGACATGACTGGTTGTGGGCACAATGGTTGAAAAATATTGACACTAACATCATAAATCGGGAGGGGGCTAAAGCTGCATACAAGTTGCAAACATATGCTATGGACTCAGATGGACGTGGGAAGGTTTTTCCAATCACGAGTGTTTGAATCTGAGTCAGGACTGAATAAAATTTACCCAAGTGCATGATGAGACCAAGTCCATTTATATGTGGACTGGAGACTGGACTTGAGTGCTAGCCTGGACTCGAGTACCACAACTCTGGCATCTATATTTAATAACAAAGTTCATAGACACAATGAAACACCCCCTCTATTATCCTATAGAAAAATGTTTCCCTTGATTCAAAGAAGTTTAACCCTTTCTTTGTATCAGTAGTTTGTGGGATACACCATCCTTCAAGGAACAAAAAACAGGAGTCTAGTTGTTGAAGTCCTTCATCGAGATGCCTATCGAGGACAGTATTAACAGGGTTAAGTTCAAGGATCTGCTCTTCGTTAATGGTTTTCACAAGTAGTCTACATGTGTTTTGTGGACCTGGAATAGAATACAATCATGTCCCTCGGGGGGATCCTGTGGGGGGTGCTTCAGAAGTATGGGGTCTGTTGCTGCAGGCCATCAGATAAATGGAGAAAGTCTGGTTCGCATTGCCAGCAGTAACTCAGACTCGTTCCCCGTGGGTGTTGGATCCTTTGTCACTGATTCTACTCATACCTTTTATGGACAGAATTTCTAGGAGCAGTGAAAGGGTGAAGGGTGTTTTTGCTTTTTGCAGATGGTCATTGTTCATTGAGCAGTGACCAGCAGCATTAGGGTGCTTTACAGCCAAGAAGGAAGTGGCCAGGATGAGGAAAAGGGTGGACTCTACATTGGAGGTCATGGTTCTCAACCGGAAAAGGGTGGACTGCCCTCTTCAGGGTGGGAATGAGTTACTGCCTCAAGTGGAGGCGTTTAAGTATCTTGGGGTCTTGTTTACGAGTGATGGCCGGTGAGAGTGGGGGATTGACAGGTGGATTGGTGCAATGTCAGCAGTGATGCAGATGCTGTACTAGTCTGTCATGGTGAACAGAGAGCTGAGGCAGAAAGCAAAGCTTCCAATTTACTGGTCGCTCTACATTCCTATCCTCACCTATAGTCATGATCTCTGGATAGCAACTGAAAGAATGTAATTGTGGATACAAGCATCTGAAATGAGTTTCCTTTGCAGGATGTCTGAGCTCAGCCTTAGATGTAGGACATTTGGCAGCTGCTGCTCCGTCACACGGAAAGGAACCATCTGAGGTGGTCTGGGTATCTGTCTAAGGTGCCTCATGGATACCTTCCTGGGGAGGTGCTTTGGGTATGTCCAACTAAGAGGAGACCTAAGGGCAGATGCAGAACACATTGGATGGATGGTCCATTTTTCTTACCGAAGGGTAGAACTTCTTGTAACTTCTATGTTTTGTATTATCCTACTATGTTCCAGGTTCTAAATATTTTTAAAAAGCCTCGAAATGTAATTCAAGGGTCTGTTAAACAACTTCTTCGTATATGCATATTCATGACGTCCTCATGAATTATGCAGAAGGTATACGGATGGAAACATGTAAATGAATAATGCAGAACACAGACCTGCAGGGGCAGGTAAGTTGAAAATTGAAAAAATAACCCCTAAATCTTTAAAACAATAATTTTGTTATCTTGGAGACATTTTTAAATCCTTTTTTGAGACTTACCACAAAACATATTGAGTACTTTATGTTCTCGATATTACCCTAACTACCACAGTTTAACATGGAAATAGTCTGGTTCACACACTCATTCTTCGTGCTCCCTAGGACATATAATTGCTTACATTGATTGGGCAGGGGTGCTAGATTAAAATGGCTGATTCTTTGGGGCATCCTGCAGTAGTTCTGTGGACAAGTGTTTTGTGAGAAATATCTTGTGGAATTTGAGCTGCAGAAAAAACTCTGGGTCATTATAGGTTTTATCACTCATAATTCAGTGTGCTATGCACAGCAGTGACTCAGAAAATGTGGTGTAATTCAGTGCAGACAGGAGCCTAAAAACAGAAACCAGTATCAGACATACTATTGATCTTTTCCCTATGTCACTTAGCATTTTAATCTGTGTTTAGCTCTGTTTCTGTTTAGATTAGTTTCTGACCATGGAAGTCGCTCTCTGTTGTGGTTTAAAAGCAAACGGAAAGAAATTATTTTAAAGTTGTGTCCGCCAGGTAATTAGAGGTTTCGGAATATCATCTTGCCAATCTATATTTTGTCTTTCCCTCCCATAAGCGCCGGGTGATCCGAAGACTAGAACATTCACAAATATATCCTCAAGAAAAGGGATTATGGTGCATGTCAAAGGGGAAATTCCATCTGAAGATACTAGCCGTAGTTTTGTGCATAACTGGGCCCTTTTATGAGCATACGATAGAAACTGTCTTGTTCACAGTAACATAAACAGTGAACTGGTCCAGCCCATTTTCAGTATCAATGCCAATATTTCTGGTCATCTTGTGTCAATCAGTTAAACTATCTTACTGTATTTTTTTTTTATTGAGAGTGAGTTGCTCACAGCACATGCTGATTTCTGTATTTCCAGTGGGTTTCTCCTTTAAGAATATTCTCACACACCAGCCTAATGTATGTCCGTAATAACTGCTTAAATCTAGTAAAAGGTTTCGCCTGAGTGGGGATATAAAACAGATGGGAAATTTGCTTTGTATTATTCTTTATGTTGTATGTGAAGGAACTGCAGCATTGCTCTGCATGCATGGTGTAATATTTACTGTGGTAATATAATGCATAATAAGCTATTAATCAGGCTTCTTACTTCATGGTAATACAAAGATCCTTAATCTACTGATACCAAATGAATTCCCATAGTGCCAAATGGCATGAACTCCACTGAACATGATTCCCCCCATTCTCTCAGAATATGTCAGTTCCTGCGTCCTAGTTATTGCCTGTTTTAACATATCCTGTTCCACAATATGGCATGATGTTGAACTGTAATTTGCCTCTTATTTCCCAGCAGAGAGAGGTGCATCTGAGTAAACTTAATGAATGATGTGCCTTCCGTGATCCGCGTGCAGACAGTCCTATCCCAGATGCTTAGCTAACACATTACATAGTGTCATGGACAGCACTGAGGACTCCACATCGTCGTCACAGCCACGCCCCTCTGGGGGTTCCAAGCGATAGGGCTTCCCCAAGGTTCCGCGCCCTGTCAACCGACTTTTCTGGCTGTACCGGTTGCTCCCGTTCTGGACACTCCTCATTCAGCTGTGCCTTGTTTTCCCCGGTTTCGGTCTACCCTATATTA